>BLKR01010389.1:0-58069 GCA_011170035.1 Teleogryllus occipitalis | reverse complement strand
TGCTGCGCGCTGGCGCGTATGCAATCTGCAGCACATTATTCTCAGCGCTGCCAGCCTCCTCTGGGAGCTGTGCAACACGTCAAGCTTGTACCGGGCATTGTACTACTCTCGCGACGTACTTTCCTCCGGGAAAGCCGCCCTCCACGCTGCTTTCCCCGCGCTCGCCCTCTTATCGCATCCCCTCGCCCCCGCGCGTCCTCACCCCCCCCCCCTCGCAGTCGTAAGCCGCGCGCCGCCCGCTCTGATATAATTTTAAGAGAACTCCACTCGTCGTCCGTCAGCGAAAGGGCGCACTGAATGTGGGCTAAGATCTCCCTTAAGAACGCGCAGGCCAACAACAACGGCCCTTTCAAGCGCTCGTAAAGGATGAGACGCGCTTAAAAAGAGGGAAGAAGACATAAGTTGCCTCCCAGAACTGCCACAAAGGGCTGGCGGGGTGGTTGGCTGCTGGGTGGCGAAGGGCGACTCGCGAGGGTCGCGGAGGGCGAGGGAGGGGCCAAAGGGAAAGGGGTGGTGGGTGCCGCCGCTTCAGGAAATGGCGCGTCCGCACCCGGATATTGTCCGGACAGTTCGCTCGCCGCAGGATGACGCACCGGCGCTGCGGGGTGGGCGGGGCGGGGCGGGGGAGACGGACTGCAGCCGAGGCGATGAAGATGACGGGGAGGGTGTCGCGCGCACCACGCCGAATGCGGGTTCCAGTGGACCTCCTCGCTGCTGACCACGGCGGTGGGGCAGGCGTGAGCAATGAGAGAGGCGAAAACCCGAGGAGCATTTTCTGCCTTCGTACTCTACGCACCGCGGGGACAAATCCCCATTGCTAGTGGGGACTCTTTCGAGCAATCCACCCACCAACATTGGTAAATATTTCTTTTTTTAGATATGAATAAGTAATTAAAGACGTATTACCAGTAGGAATATTTTAAAAGGTAGTGCATATTAAAAATGTTGTTCTTAAGCCAAAAAACAAAAAGACACGCATCAAGCACAGCATATATAAACTATGCGACGGGGCACCGATTTTCATTAAACAACTCACACGAGAAAGAAATCCTTTGGAAAATGATTTTTTAATCCCTCATTCCACGGGTTGAAAAGAGATTCGTAGCGGAATCAGCATCGATGATACTTCTGTGATATTGCCGGCCTCTGTAGTGAAGTGGCTTAGAGCTTCTAACTTCCAAGTCCAATACGTGAAGCCGAAAAACTGCGATTCGAGTCCTGCCTAAGACGTGTATTTTGACTATGTGAATTCTAATATAGCCACGTGTGCTATCTGCTGTCATCATTCTAAGCAAATTATTCATATTTTTTTCCTTATTCACCTCTTACTGTCATAGTGATGCAGAGGAAAGCGATGTCAACCTACCATTGAGATTACCTGTCTAAAAAGAGGTAATAATACAATAGTATCTACATCACCTACGCTCAGTAACAAGTATTATTACCAGTATTGTAGCTCAGTAACCGGTCGTTGTCTTCATGAATAATTAGCTTCTTGGAGATGGTCAGTTATTTTCTATTCCGAAAATTCCTTTCTTCTAACATTATTGTTTATTAACTTAAGAGCAGTGGAGTTTTGACATTATATTGAAAATGATTAATTTAATGACGGTTGGTTCATCGTAAGTTGAAAAGTATGTAAATTGAAAGCGAAATTGATTGCAAACGACACATCAAACATGAGGGAAATATCTACTTTCTCCTTTTCACGGAACTCGACGTATGTTTGTACGCGGAGTATTCAGTCAACGGTAAGCAACAGTTCGCGAACAGCGTATGCGCTTGTAATGTGTAAAAATCGATCGATGGGGAGGTCTCCAGCGGCACAGTAGAACGCAGCATCGTTTCAATATTGCATTGAAGCGAAGGGGTGGGGCACTCCGGGAAAGTTGGGGGGCTACAGGCGTGTAATAATGAGACTGCGCTTCTGTTTCGGAGGTTGTTTCGCTGTTGTCAGTAAATAAATTATTGTTTGACTCGCTTTGCTTGCATGCCGTATCCGTATCATCTGGTGCATGCATCACGGATGACCCACGCATGTGAAATGAAAGGGAAGGCGGAGTAGTGTTCATTTGGGCGCAGTTTCCCGGTATAATGCAAAATTAATTACATGTGTCATTTTTATTTCGCACTGTCGAAAAACTGAATGTTCCTGAGGCAAATTTTATAACATTTTAATGGAATGTCATGTACAATGGATAAACAAATCAAAATGATGTAGACCATTACACTTGTTCAAGTTTTTAATGTAGAAATTATTATTTTGTATGTGGAGTAAAATCTGTCTGCTATTGTCTTCACAGAAACTATCAGATGAAAAAATAAATAAAACACTTGTAAGATCCATGAACTTAAAAATACTTCCACAATTCGCAGTTTAGGAAGCTCCCCGTTCCGTCTTCATAGAATTTCCTTCCACCTTTTGCTCGGACTTCCCATGTCTCTCTTTGCTTTCGGTGCATACTAGAAATCTGTGAGGTGGAAGGAAGTTTGGTATAATCCATTCTTCCAAAGTGTTGTAACTATTTGCCTCTGTAGTCTTGAATCTTAATGTTTATTGGTTATAATTTAATTCTTTTCTTATGTATCCATTTCTAATCCTTTCGTCTTTTGAACACCTTTTAGTTTTTCACAAACATCGCTTTTCACTCGCCTGTATCCTTTCCATAGTTCTCTTTGGAGATACCCAACTTTCTCACAAACCTACCAGTTAACATCTGATAAGGCTTTATTGCACAATGAAGAAAACCTCTGCGTATCAAATTAATGTAATTGAAAATATTGAATAAACATAAGAGGATGTGATGTATGGTGATAATTAGTTTTATTATAGAAGAGTTATAGTATAGTCAAATAATATTTTATGGAGTGCGGAAACATCCTACTCCATCACGCCGACATCCGATGCTTTCTCCCTTTGTTCCTGACATAGAAATGATCTGCATATATTTCCATGAACGAGCGCTTTGGTTTTCTTTTGCGGAGAGCTTACTGTTGGGAAGGTGGAATCGGAGCTTGCACCAGCATGTTGATGGTACGAAGTTGTAATGATGACGAATGAAAAATATAATGAGGAGGATGATTGATGAGTGAAGTAAAAAAAAAGAGCTTTGACAGGAGCGCCAGGGGGAAAGAGAACTGTGAAAATCTGCCACTTCTCTACTCTCACAACGCAAATCTCTGAGGGGACGACCGGTCGTTGAACACAGCATGCAGAGGTAGAAGTTCTGATGATGCAGTACTTTCGTTAGTTCAAATATCGATAATTTTGTTTCTGACTGGTATGGATAGAGATCCTTGCAAATTAAAAATATTTTGGTATTTTTCGATTGTATATTTCGGTATATTTCGAATTGGTAACAATTCGAAAAAAACAATGAAACAGTTCGATGTTTACTGAGCAATACAAATATTTGTTTGTGTTATTCCGCTTATTCTCATACTGCGCCCACTGACCGAATTGCCATACTGAGAGCGTCACTGCTTACGGCACAGCCAAGATCATGCGACAGCAAGGCTCCAAACCTTCATCCCTTAAATATTTGCTTTTGACGTATTCCGGAATAGAGCAGCAACTTTTTAAAATTCTCGGTATGCAAAGAACTGCTGAACTGCATATCCATACATACAATGTTAATGGATTATTTGCAGAGACTTTTTGTTAAAATCTTGAACGTATTGCAGTGTTATACGAGAGTATATTATTGGTGTTCTTTGAGCAGTGTGCGTGCTACTGTTTGGAAAACAGTTTTGTACAGTTTTGTTCAACCGCATTTTTACTGCTGTCCGCCACTGTTTGGTAGCAAAAACTGCGGTAAGCTATTCGATATTGGTGATTTCTATATTTGAGGTTTCAAGTAATTACATGTTGATTCTAAGTTATATTTTTGGCATACTTATATAGTGAGTGGGGTCTGAGTGCAAGAGAATTTTTAAAGAGGTCGAAGTAGACATTGGGGTATACTTTAATCTGATATTTTAAAGTATACGTCTAGTTTATTCAATTTAGGAATACGTTTTCTTATGGTAATTTATTTCTTTTTCTGTCGGCCATCATTAAATTGTTCCACTTGCTGAATCGGGGCGGACGGTGTATCACGGAAGGCAGGAGAGCTGGCCCGCTAAACAGAGAATCGCTCTTCCATTGATTGATTGGTTGGATTAGTGATTGATTATGGTTTAAGGGCTTTTCAACTGCTATGGACTTTGCCGCCCCGGGATGGGTTGAGCCCGTTGTATTTTGTGCTATTCCGGCACATGCCTAGGAGTGATACGGTAATCAACGGAAACCACTGATCTGAGAAATCGGCCTACGAATTCGATTGCGGCAGGTGCCACAAACTAACTGATGTTACCAGGAGAGGTATCTCAGGGCATCAACTGACGTCACTGCAGTGCCTATGACCGGGAGGTCCTAGGTTTGCTCCGACGGTGACGGGATTTTCGTCACTGTCTAGATAGCTAGGTCGGGTTCAGTCGCTGAATGGAGGAGATTTCTAGCGGCAGGCTGCTCTGATCGGTAGTTTTCTGTGGTTTCTCCTCTCAATTCCAGACAAATGCCGGTGCAGTACTTTAACCAACGGGGCACGGACCGCGCGCGATCTTTTCTTTCTCTTCCTTGTTCTAACCTTACCCTTACTTACACATACTTACGCTTACATGCACTACACTACCACACATGTCAGGAGACCGGTCGATAGCTTAGAGCTTGTCCCGAATGAGGCGGTTCCGCGCTGGCGGGAGAAACTTGGTTGGGGAAAACACCGCTAGCCGCTGGTAGGTCGGCTTCGGATCTCACCGTCTAGCGGGGAAAGATAATTTCCACCTTCGGAGGAAAACACTCACTACATTTACGGGACTTAGTAGTTGACGCGCCGAGAATCACTAATCAATCAATCAATCAAACTCTCTACTGCTACAATCATCTAGCAAATTTCTGGCACTTAGCCAATATAAAACCCGCGACCTTCCGATCACCAGAACGATCGAGCGCAAGCCGAGTCGCTCATTCCGCGCACGGAGAGACTTCTCAGGACGCCCTTCGCCCAACGGAAGTGGCGCGGCGGCGCGTCTGGCGAGCGGGCGACGTCACGGCGTTTGGTGGCGGGCGCGCTTCCTCCCGACACGAGCCTCGGCAGCGGCCCCTTTTTCCTGTCTCCGCGGTCCATAATTTCGTGATTAAAGGAGAAGCACTTGCTTTAATTATTTACATTCGAAAGGACCTGAATCAGAAACGCACCGGCGGCGCCCGTCTCGATGACACTCTTTCGCAAGCGGACGCCGTCGCCGGCGAGGGCGGCGGCGGCGGCGACGGAGACGGAGGGAGATTGGCCCGAGAAGTGGAGGTGAAGAGGAAAGGACGAAGAGGAAGATAGAAGGGAATAAATGCGTTGCCTCGAGCGGGACGCGAGATTGGCCGACGAGGCAAGGACGAGAAGAGTGACGAGGGAGAAAGACGAGTGCAGAAGGTGGTGCTGCAGCTACGGAGCGACTGAGTGGGCGCTGAAAATGGTGCTGTTGTCTTCTTCGATGCGACCGTCTCGTTTCCGGTATTCACGGCGTTGCTTAAAACCCTTCAAAATTTTTTTTGTTGTTGAATACAGTCAATAAGTACTTTACATCTCCTCTCGAGCTTATTATGAGCTCTGCACTTTCAGACTACTTCAAACATTTCTCTTTAATAATTAGGGAGAATTATTCTATGAAAGTGAGGGAAATGAAATATGAATTGGTGAGGAAATATTGGATCAAGTTGGAGATCAGCTCTATCAAACCGGTGGAAAATAACAGAGAAAAAAAGCGTGTAAATAGAGTAAGCGATTAAGAAATATAATTGAGTATTATTTATAGAATTCTCTTAGGCGATCATATTCAAACCTCGATAATTGTTTATTCGTTCCGTCATATCCGAGACTTACTTCAAAAGAGTGAATGAAATGATGTGAAGTTATATACCTAATGGTGGGGTAGAGTACTTGTGAAATGAGAAACCTGGAGATACACGGTACACGCGAGATGTCCGAGATCTATCGCGATCGCGTTTTGTCCACGCGTAATTCCACGTGAAGTGAGGAAGATATGGCTCTGAGAAAAGCGAGCGCTCAAGCCCTCCAGGCTAAAGGTCGCCTTGGAGGGAAGGGAACAGTGGAATATCCCGGTGAGAGGTCGAATCAGCAGTATCGACAAGCGCCTGCGTCATCCATCGTGGAGATGGCAGCGAGGCAGCGGGATGATAGGCGACAGGGTAACGCAGTGTGTGTGTGTGTGTGTGTGTGTGTGTGTGTGTGTGTGAAGAATTGGAAGGAAGACAGGCCTCAATGCCAACGCTACGCATGACACCAGGGAGAGAAAAAGAGGTGGCAGCGGGGAGACAGGACGAGGTGGCAGGTTCGCGGGGTGGTGGGGTGGGAGACCGGTGGCGATGGGAGACGCGGGGACGGGGTGCTACGTTGCCGGACTGCAGGGCGACGTTGGGGCGGAGAGAACACGCGCAGCTGGGAGACGACTGCAGGCGGTAGGCAGGGTTGCAGAGTCACGGAGTGGTGGGTTGGGAGAGCGGCGGGGGATGCGGAGGTGGGGCTGCAGAGCGACATGGCGGCGGGGAAACAGGACGAGGGGGGACAGGGTTTCGGGGCAGTGAGGTGGAAGAGCGGCGGGGTGTCAAGGCATGAGCGGGCGGGGCGACAGGGCAGAGGGGAGACAGGACGAAGAGGGCAGGGTTTCGGGAGAAGTGGTTTGGGAGAGCGAGGGGGTCCGGGGATGCGGGGGCGGGGCAATACGATGGCGGGTCTGCAGGGCGACATAGCGCTAGGTGAGACAGGGCGAGGGGGATAGGGATTCGGGGGCGGTAGGTGATAGAACGGCAGGGCGTCGAGGGATGCAGGGGCGGGGCGATATGATGGCGGGCGTGCAGGGCGACATAGCGGCGGGACAGGCAACGCGTGGGGCCGAAGGGCGAGGACGCAACGGAGCATCGCGGTGTGCCTCGTCGCGACGCGCACTCAAGCAGCCACTCGGGAAGAGACCTTTTCACATGGCGGCTCCTTCCCCTGCCCTGCCCTGCCCTGCCCTCTCCGCCCTCCTCCCCCTCCATGTTCTCCATATATAAGTCCGTGGGCTCCCCGCCTCCGCCGCTGCCTCCGACGTGTATGTCGGTCTCGGCCGATACGAAGTTTTCGAAGACGCCGCGTCGTCTCAGTTGTTTTCCTTCCCCGGCACACGGGTTGCGAGAACAGGAATCTTCTCCACTTTTTGTTTCCGCGAACTGCTAGGGGACCGGTAGTACCATTCATATATGCGCATGCGAAACTCATGTTTTCGATCTTTGGAAGTGTTACGTAAGTCCCTTTCTGACTCCTCTGGTGAATGTTCGATTAGCGGAAGACGTCGACGCGCTCCTCCTGTTTACATTCTGTATGTCTTTTGGATTCTTATAAGTTGACTGAGCATTTACTCGTAAACAGTGGATTAATTTATTTTGAAAACTGCACATAATTTTCTCATCTTTCAATAGACGTGTCTTTTATTCTGGCTACGTTGTGATCTGTTTTCAAAACAGTAGGCATACTTTTGTGATGCAGTGTTGTACAATCGACCCCGGATTGGAAATGTGTTGGCCAGTTGCATGATACCATGCTAGTACGATTATTATAGGTCCAGTAACGAATACATATACCCTGTGAGGTCCTCTTTGTGAAACTCTAAATCGCTTGAGTCAACTAAACGGAAATTTAAAGCAAATAGCGAGACATGGATTGATATTGTTTCTTCTTTACACGCAGTTTTACGTATGAGAATTTCGTTCTATTTTTATGAGTACCCTTGAAAACAGTGCATTTCACACATGAATACACACACACACCTACAGAATATTCGTAGTGTAATCCGCACTCCAACCAACAGCCCTTAGATTACTAATTTCAAGTTGAAGTATTATCTGTAGCACTTCCTGTGCATGTATATATTAGCTCAATGCATGGAATTGTGTACCCAGTAGAGCTTTTTCGCGAGTATATGAATTTGTATGTCGGTATTAAATATAATGAAGTAATGAGACGCGAAACGATGGTTTCTTATGTCCTGAACGTAAATGCCGACCCTAGTTAAGGGTCGGCATTTATCCGTGACGATAACCGGAAGAACACTCTTCTTTACACCACAGACCCTTCCAACGACGCAAGGAACTGTTTCTGCGCGTTTTTCAGGACTTTTATTTACCCTCGTTGTAGGAGACGTCGCTAGTATAAACATTCCAGGAGTCGCTCAAATCCACCTTGCTGTGCCGAGGCAACTGTCAGGAGTAACCGCTTTCAGACCACCCATGCTGTATGCGTAAGTCTCTAAATGCGCTACCGCTTTCTCGCAATCGTGAGCACGTACACACGCGTTTATGCACGTACGGAGTCGCGTTCCAACGAATATTCTCTTTAGTAAATACATTTTATTACATCAGTTTATTTTGTCTTTTAATCAAGAAGTGTATTAGGTACCGCGGTTTCCTGCGAAACACGTAAATAATATATGAATATGAAACAGACATTGTGAGTAATGAGTTTACGTCGGCCGATATAAAAATATTGATTTGGGAATATGCGCCTTGGGAAATATAGCTTGTAAGCTGAACACAGAATTGACAGAAACGTGCGTAAAATACTGCAAATATCTCTTATATCAGTATATCTTTTGATTATGTAAAATAATGGGTAACATTGTAGCGTTGTAGAATTACGACTTACACACGCGTGTATCAGGAGTTTTATTTATTTATTTAAAACAAAATCACTAAAATTTTTATGTAAAATTTGACGGAGCAGGAGAATGAAGAAGAAACACACGTTCTCTATAGAATGGGAAATAATCTGCCATTTTTTCTTTTGTATATGTCAGTACTGATTTAATCTCGGATATGCAATTTTGAATATATATATATATATATATATATATATATATATATATATATGTTTGTGTGTGTGTGAACGAATATAAAAGACAAATAAAACGAACACCAACGTTTCATCTCAAAGTGGAACACGCACCTACTTCGAGCGGACGAGATGACATTGTGTCGGCCGTACGTCACCTCCTTCCAAGAGTTCATCCGCCTTGAGTTTAAAGTTTAATTCCATTTCGGAGAAGAAATGATGTAATCTCGAAAAAAAGGTATCAAATAATTGGCAAGCCAGCTGTCTGTGAAAAGCGATGGTTTTGTCGTTGACCCCACTTGGATATAATTTAACATTTGAGAGGAAAAAGGAAACAAATCGTCGAGCCCGGGCAAAGCAGACCCATCAGGAGAGGGGTGGGTCCAGTCCCGAGGGTCAAGGACGGGCGTCGCACGCCCCGCGCGCCCCGAAAGGGGGTGGCGTGGGGGCCGCGACGCGGCGTGGCGCGGCGCGGGCGCTCCGAGCAAGAAAGCCAGGATTTGCCCGCGGCTTCTCCGCCATTTGCTGGAGACTCCACGCGTTTGCATGACAATGGCGCGGCACGGCGCGGGCGGGCAAGGGCCCGCGGCGACGGCGGCGGTAGCGTCGGCGTTTGGGCCCAGCATGCCTCGTCCGACCAGACGCAGTGGCCCGCCGCTTTGGCAACGCCTCACTGGGCACGCCCTCCTGGCTTCATCTGAGAAAAAAACATAAATAGTACATGACGTGGATTTAAAATTATTGTTTTGTTTCATATTCAAATACTTGTTGTGCATTATGAGTATATTGTTATATTAATATAATTATTATAAATAAGATTGTAGTAAGATTGATTTTATTTATTTATTTCCTCGCGAATCGGCCGTCTTGAACCACACATACACGCACTAGCATGGGCTTATCATTTATCACGTTTCAAGTCTTGCATGAAATCAGTCAGGGGGATCAGCATTTGTCGGAATCCGATGGAAGAGTGAATGATGTTGATAAAGAAGGATGAACACAAACAGACATACACAAACACACCCATGTCTGAGGCTGGACTCGAACCCGCGATCCTTCCGTCCGAGATCGCCACGGCACTACTGTCTTAGCGATCTCGGCTGTCCGGACTGGCATTGTAGTATGATTAATTTATAATAGTATTGTTTACTTAAAAATATCTATTGTACATGTTTTACCCTGGTCTTATTTTTCTACAATTTTTCTCTCAAACCTTTACAATAATGCTTTCTTTCAATATGTTTGCATTATGGTAATGATATGCAATCAGCTTGGATGAACTTCATTGTGCCGTTTAATCCATTTTCTCTTGTAGCCGGTGGTGCTTAATCTCGTGCTGTCGTGCACTTTTTACGTCCGTGCGTTCGCTTTCGTTCCAGTGTATTAATGTGTTTTTCTGCGACGTCCGATTGCTCATTATTTTCCACTGTTATTTTCACACTGGCAATATTTTCAATCTTCCTACCTATCAGTTTTTCCAAATACATCATATCCAGGACGCTTGCTCTTTACGGTGGTCCCCAAACACATTCCGCATCATTCTCCTTTCCGATTTCATTATTCCTCTCGTTAGCGCTAATATATTCTCACACATCACCTGCTTCCTTCAAAATTTCCAAATTTTGAACCCGGCACCCCACTCTGCTGCTTTCTCCTGCTCCTATTCTCTTGCGTTCTGCTCCTGGAGACTTCGTCACTGGCGGTACTCCTCCGCCAGTTCCTGCCTGCTTCTTCTCCCCGGCCTCCCGTGGCTCCGCAGGGCCCGTATCCCCGCGGCCTTCGCCACGATAACGCGGTCCAATTGGAAGGGGAGTTATGGGATTTCGATGCACTCGCCGCTCCAACTTATCTGTTATCGCCCCCTCTCGCCGCGCGCTATTGAGTGAAGAAGCCCCGACGCGTAGCTCGCCCTCGGTTAATTTGCACCCTTAAGAACGGCCCGCGCGGGTGCCTGCATGGGCTGCTGCTCTTTCTCCGAGGCGGGGCTGCTTCGCCGCTATAAAACTGCGGAAACGGCGGCCGTCCCGCGGCAATCTCTAATTTCGGTCGGGCGCCCTGCGTCGCCGCGGCGCGCGCTCGCTCCTCCCTCCCTCCCCTCCCCCGCAGCCAACCAGCACCCCTACCCCCACCCACCCTTCCTGTGCGTAGCCGCCCCTACCATTAGAGACACCGCTTAGCCCCGTCACCCTGTCTTGTCGCCCCCGCCGTCGCCGTGACCAGCAACGCGCCCGCCGTCCCCGTTACTCCCTACGATTCCACCTCCCCGCTGCCAACCAAGTACTTCTACCCCTCACCTTTCCTGTGCGTGGCCGCCCCTGCTACTAGAGATACCTAGAGCCGACCGGCCCGCTTCCACTCGCAACGGCTTACGGCGTTATCCCCGTCGCCCTGCAGTGCCTTGTCGTCCCCGCCAATGCCTTGGCCGGCAACGCTCTCGCCGTCCCCGCTACTCCACGCGTTTCCTCCGCCGCTGTTGCTGCCGTTGCTCCACTCCCTCTTCCATCGGACCTCACAGTAACCATCGCGCTAGAAAATGTAGTTAGTGCGCCCAGATCAATTCCAAAGCCTTTTCAATTCCCACTTCCGGTCGGTTACGCCGCTTCGTGCCCACGCCCGCCCCTCCCCCTCAAGCGGGGAGACCAGCGGCGCTGAAGGCGCCAGGGGGCGTCGGGCGTCTCCCCCGCCAAGGCGCGAGTGCCCCTAATCTCGCCAATATAAATAAATCGCGGGCTTCTGCGCTGGGCCCCGTCCGCGCCCTTTCTTGCGGGCGCCCTCGCGGCGCGCGGCACCGACTCCACCCGCTCGCCTCCTGTTACCGCTTCCTCCGCCTTGGCCCTGCGCCGCCCCCACCGCCCTTTCCTATTCACCTTGCGATGGCCTATTCCATTAGATGCGAGCGATTGCGCCTGCAGTTTTTCGACCTTCGCTTCCCGAGAGGAAATCGGTGGACATTGCAAATGACGCAATGACGTTGCGTTGTTGTTCTGTAGGGATGCTCGTAGCACGCGTTACGGCTGGTTTATGAGCGTTCGTCTCGGAACGAAAAATGGATTTTTGGAAGTTATTGTCTGTAGGAATGTCGCTGAATCGAGGGGGAAAGCTTGCGCTTTTTGAATTTTTGGTTTATGGCGTCGTAAATGGAAGGCACAAGTTGCTGCAATCACTTACACACATGATGCTGGGAATAACACTTCGTATTGTCGTGGGATTTCTCATAAGTGATTGATTCCGTTAAACACCGAGATAGGAGTCTTTCTTACCGTGTAGTTGTAAATTAATGAATATGAAACGTGAGTGTATTTAGTTTACCGATTAATGTGATTCTACACAAGTAAGACTTGAAATATGAATTTAGACGTTCCCAGTGCATTTTTGAACAGAGAACACCGTTTCTAAATAAAGGGATACGTATATATCTATGTAAGCTAGGTATATGTAAGCTATAAACATTTCCTCGAAGCTGACAATGAAACTTACAAAGGGATCTTGTTCTGTCTCGGTCACGGACTGGGGAGACGGATTTTCTAATAATTACTCACTGTCAAGTGCAGAATTTGGGAGTTCATTTCAGCTAACCCTTGTTAACATGTCATTTGCTTTTCCATATGCTGCGGCACACGGGAAACATTTTGTATTGCGCGATGTCGCATAATTTGATGTAAATATCATAGATGATATCACATAAATTTCCCTGGGTTTGAATACCGCCTCAACGCTGTGGAACGCGAGCCCTCTAGCCTCTCCTCTTGTGGGGGCCCTCCTTGTGCATGTGAGTTGTTCCGCAGGGCCTGGGGGCATCCACGCTCTCAGCGAGCAGAAGCGCTGCCCTCGACTGCAGTTGTGTACCCTCATCCGCGAGGCAATCAGAATGGACGTGGAACGGAAATTGCAGAAGATGAAGACGGCCGTCGAATCGGCGCCCGGCGCGTTGGGGACGGCAACCGCGCTAAGCGGCGTTGAGCAGTGTCGGGAGTCGGAGTTAACGTGGGCGTGGCCTATTATTCCCTGGTCTCCCCTAAATTTATCTATTCGTTATCTCGGCGTTCTCTCGGCCAGAAGATTAAATTGGCACAGCCACATCTCGTCCAAAGTAATTGAAGTCAATAGAAGGTTAGCTATTTTACGTCCGATTTCCAACCGCATCTCTCTTCTTTTAAAAATTTATACCGCTTTAACCATTTACAAATCCATTCATCGTCCGATATTAACGTACGCATACCCTGTATGGATTTCAGCCGCCCCAGCCCCATTAAATAAGTTACAAATCTTTGAAAACAAAATCTTAAAAATAACAGTAAATGCCCCCTGGTTTGTCAGCAATAAGACACTGCAGATCGAGCTTGCAATAGAAACGATTACTTCCTTTATTACAAAACTGGCACATCATTACTTCAATAATTTAAATCATGTACAAGGAGCAATCGCATACGAAATAGGAACTGTTTCTTAGGCGGAAGAGTGGGGGTTGATCAGACTCCCATTTCACATTTTCCTTCAATACCTTTCCGACATTAGATAAGATAAGAATATTTCTTACATTTACGTGTCTCCCTCTTATTCCTGTCATCGCTCTCTAACGAAATTTCCTCGCAATAATCTTGCTTGAAGGTATAACCTAATTAAAATCACTATCAAGGTGGTGACAAGTTCCCCCTTCATACTTTCACGCTGGGATGAAGTTACTCGGTCAATCAACCTGAGAGCCTCACGATTGAACGTTATACTGTCTGTCAATCTAAAATAAAATTAATAAAAAACGTGGGCGTGGGGAGTCGGATCGGCACCTTGAATTGGATATCTCCATCGGAAGTCAGAGTTGGCGTTGCAAATGATTGGGAGTAAGGATGGCAAAATGTTTCAAACTTCCAATATTTTTATTCCAATATATTTGCATTACCATGTACTAAAATGCCAATGTCGGTACGCGGAATATATTGTAATATATATGCAAGTTTTTTGACGTACTGACTTTTCTTCCAAATTGCCACACAACATGGCAATTGCAAGACGTTAAATATACAAAGCACCCAGAGTTTAGATGTTTTAAGTAACCCAATTCTGACAACCGTCAAAGATCAAAATATTCATATTGAAGACCAGTTGGAGTTAAGAGAAGTCATGTGTTCCCGGAATGTATTTCAATGGCATTTTAGACGGCACAATCCAAAAGTTATGTACGATATATGCTGTATTGAAGTAGTTTTCGAAAGTTCGAACGATTATCATTGAAAACCGGTAATCTACTCATTATTATTTAAAAAAATAAATTCATCGTTGATGTCTCTAACCAGCATCGCGAGACAGTGTAAACGTAAGCATAAGTGTGAATGGGTAGATTTGTCAATGATTTGAATGTTTACCCTCAGTAGATACATCTCCAACTTCCAAACTGTGGATTATCTTGTTATGAACCCAACATGAATACCGTCCAAACAGACTGACGCACGTTATTCACATGTGGTAAGCCCTTAATTTGATAGTTTAGATTGTACCAAATAATGGCCGACATGGATGGCTGTAGTTGTTCGCTCGTGTCAGAAACATCGTAGACGGGAATTCCACCGTGAACATGAATGTTTGTCCATTGTTTAGTGTACGTTGAATTGCAGAAGACCTCACCCGATAATCCCACATGTCTGTTACCGTTACTGGACGGTCTGAGGTATCTTTAAGGACTGTAGAAGGTAGTCGGATTGCGAAAGAGAAGAGTTGTAAATAAAAACTATATTTAGAAACATATGCGCGTGAAAATATTCTGCATAATGCGTGTATCCATTTCCGTCTTTGTCATCGCAATATCTGCTCATCTTTCTTAGATGGTCTTCTAACACTTTATTCTCACCAATTCTCTGAATTAACAGCCTTTTCCTGACTCTCACCTTACCAATTTCTTTTAGTCACAAGTGTGGTACATCATAGAAACTCACAATCTTCTTTAGGAATAATTTCACAATTACACCGCGCGTAATTCGCATCGCAAAACGCATTTCCGTCCGCATACACAGAAAATATTGCAGCGTGCGTCGCTCCGGACGCAGAGGTGTAGCGTTGGAGGGCTGCCGCGGGCTTGCGACCCGTGCGCGTGTCGCTTCCGCTTATCGATTGAGGGAGGCGGGTGGGTGGTGGCGGCGGGGCGGGGGCGGGGAGGCCGCGGAGGCCTTTAGGAGGGCGAGGCGGCGCGTGGGCGACCGGCGTGGAGGGGAGGGGAGCGGAGCGGCGGGGCGCGGCGCGATGCCGGGAGCTCCTGGGAGGCCTTTAGCTTTCCGTTGTGGGCCCGCGGGGACCCACGCGCCGAGGTCCGCCCGCGACGAGCTCCCACGCGCGGCCGCGTGTGGTTTGGTTCTCTCCCGAGCCCGTGGAATGAGGCGATCCGTAGCATAGCGGCCGGCGCGCCACCGTTCCATCTCTGGGTCTTTCTCCTCCTCCTCTTCTTGTTTTTCTTCTTTTTCTTCTGCTTCGTCTTCTTGCCTTCTGTTCTGCTCGTCCGCTGTTTGTAATGGAATTTTGGCGATCAAGCACAATAGGAACTTTTCCTGGTAAATTATGGGTACCGCTCCACCGAGTTACTGGGGTTTAAAATCCAGTCACTGTGAAATTTGTGGTCGACAAAGCATGTTCATTCGATTTTTCCCGCGGTTCGCACGTTTCCCGACCTCTCATTCCACTATTGGTCCATTTTCGTTCATTTCTTCATTTTCATCTACTTATCAATCCCCTGGCCATTTTGGTGAAGATATCAAGCTGAGTTTCGGCTTCAAGGAATCATAATAAATTAATCTAGCTCTCATGTTGTTATAAGTGGTTGCTTTACTCCCGTAAAATCCTAGTGAAGCGGCCGAATCTGTACTTTTTCATCTCTCGGTATCGGCATTTAAATCTCGGTCACTCCATGCTCTAATAATTTATGGTAAACAAAGCTATTTTGCCCACATTTTCCAGGCTATCCTGTTTCCTCTTCCTATCATCCCACCATTTTACTATCTTACTTAACCATCACCACCACCACCACCACTACCACCACCACGACGACCAATTATCTAGTGTAGGCTGTGGTCGCCATTGGGGAACGCAATAAACAAGGAGTAAGTCCTCGTGAACCCCCATCAAGGACTCCTGAGCTCCCGGCGCACCAACTTTGCGTGTACAAAGTACTGTCGGTCCCATCTCTCTGCTCCTTTACAAACGATAGATAACGTATTCTAGACCTTCTTGGGACCGGCCGCTCGACATGACACCCCCGTCGTGGCTTCTGCTCTTGACACATCTGCCACTGGCCGTTTGTCTTGTAGAGTATGCGAGTCTCAAGAAGGCAGAATGCTTTCTGCGTTTCATGGTGTTCTGCGAAAACCAAGAACCTCTTTCCTTTCGATCATTTTTTTTATTCTCATTTAACATCACATAACCCTACATTACTCACAACCCCATTTCACTTTCATATTTATTTCCTTCCGTTCTCTACGCTTATGTGGAGACCCGCAGTCACTATTCATCGTAACGAGTTTCTCGACTTTTGCATCGTGGGTCAAATGTCTGTTACTCTCTTTCACATTTTTCACTTACATCCAATTCCATTTTCTCGGCCTGCAGTTTATCACATTCCCTTGTTATTAGAATTTCTTCCAACCTGTTAAGAACATCTGTGAATACGATTCTGATCTCATCTATTTTCGCATACGACAGTGCGATATTTTTGGTTATACTCAAATCTTAGTATCTTTTATTTCCGCACCATACAAATTCCTGTACTTCAACTCGTAGCCTTCTAAAGCAAATCACTGAAACCCTCGACATCCCGGTTGACCTCGGGGGAGCACCAAAATCCGTCGTTTCTCTATTTCTGATTTCCACGTCTCCAATGTCCTGCTCACTCGGCAGACGTCTGCTCGTTCTCTCGGTTTTCTTCGTCTTTTTTCTGTCATCTTTGCCTTTACTGTCACCTCCACCCTCTTTTTACGCTTCATGCCCGATCAGTGGCACCTTCGACCTGTGATGGCAGCAGCCACCTCGGAGACCGAACTTTCGCTTCTTTCTTTCTACGCGACGCCGCTTCCATCATCTCTCTCCTCTTCACCCCGCGCCACTCGCCACGTCGCCGCTACCCCCGGCGCGTGGCCCGGCGCAGCTGTGATTACATCGTAACGTATCGCGGCGCTTCCTTGGAGGCTGCCCCGGGGACGCGGCCGGGTCGCCGCTCGCGCCGTCACCTCGAAGCAGCTTGTACACCCGGCTTTGCCGCTTGCGCCGCCCCTTCGGAGACTCACTCTTCCACTGCGCTAACCCGCTGAGTTAGCTTGCAGCCAGTGTTACCGTTGTCTCTGCAGTGCCCCTGACTGAGAGATTGTAGGGTTCAAGAGCCGACTGTGGCGTTATTTCGATACCATCTGGATAGCTAGTGTGTCGAATTCAGAGTACCGGGAGCGGTAGCTCAGTGCATCAACTGCAGCCTCTGACCGGGAGGTCCTAGGTTCGCGTCCTGACGGCCGCAGGATTTTCGACACTAGCTTTTCAGCTAGGTCGAATATAGTCGCTGTCTGGAGGAGAATTCTAGCGGATGGCTGCTCTGATCGGTAGTTTTCCCTGGTTTCTCCGATCTACACCAGGCAAACCAGACATTTTAGGAGACCACTCGGGAGCTTAGAGCTTGTCCCGGTAGGGGCGGTTTTCAACTAGGGGAGATTATTGGAGGGAGAAGTTCCCTGCAACCGGCGTGTAGGTCGGCGCTGAACCTCACCATACAGCAGGAGAGGAACACCGCCACGTCCCTAGATCATTATTCACTACACTCACGTGAGAAATTAACATGGAAGTTGACGTGCCCGTAATCAAGCAGTTCACCGTGCTGTTCATGGTGCTCCGCGTCGTTATGGAAAGCGCCCCGTAGATGTTGCTTTCGCAGTCAGCGCCGCGATCGCTGCAGTTTACTCTGACAGAACCCCCGTTGTTTTTAGTTTCCCTAGCTATGTGACATTCGCGGTCGGCGACTCGTTTGCTATTGAAGCCCTTTGGCGCCACAACCTGCATTCGTTCTCGACCTGCGACCCATCCACCACCAATTTTCTCGTCGCCCCTTCGTGCCTCTTCATCCTCGATCTCCGCGGCACCCTTTCATTTCCCAGTTTCCCTATATCCTACTCCACTTTCACTACTATCTCTGTTCCCCGCCTTCCTCCGGCTTTCTTCCTCGCCGCGTCCCCGCGTGCACGCCATTATTGCGTCTCCCGCTGTTACCGCCAGTTTCGTCGATCCGTAATTCTCGCTATCTTCGCCGCTCGTGCCATCCTCGCCATCGTCATCGCCCTCTCCGTCGCAGTCCTTCTCCCCTATCCGACATTCCCTGCCATCCTTCTCCCTCCCGCTCTGCACCACAGCCATCGTCACCGTCTTGTCACTCTAAATGTCGTCGTTTCGTTGCCATCCAGCCGGCTGTATCGAGTTAGCGCTTGGTTGTTTCTTGCCCCGTCTCACGATATTGCTCCCGCAGTCTCCGTTGCCGCCACCACCACTTTAACTGCCCCGTTGGCCCCAGTTCCCGCCCCCTGCCCTTGCCCCTTGCCCCTCGCCCCAGGTCAACCCGCCACGAGGCCTACCACGCGCCGGATGGGCCGATCCCAATGAAAGCGAATTCACGGGTGCGCGCGCAAAAAGAGATAAGCTCCGGTTCGCCGATATTGAGTTATGTACTTGACTCGATTTCTGTTTTACCGCGTATTGAATTTCTCCTCTTCGTGGATTGAATAAAGCGCGGCTCGTGGAAGTGTGCAGTAAACCCATAGTAGTATCTGGATGCGTCTATGGTGGGTTCGTGGATGTATGTCTAAAGGTCACGTCTATTCTTGTTCTTGAGACAGATATCCTTTCCGGCTCCTTATCAGCCATTTTGTGTCGATTCGTATTACGTTTATGCAAATTATTTTCTAATTAAGTTCTGAACGGCACGAAACACGTACAATACATTTACAACAATATTTTTTAAGAGACTGTTTTATACACATGTAAATATTATTTACTGATTTTATGACTGAAAGCAAATTAAATGTTTTATTGCTTCGATTATATTACCAAAATGATGTATGTAAATAATTTCACAAGTCGTCGACTTTTTTTTAGAAAGGTTGTAAGAAAGGTAATGTGGTGGTATTAAGCTTAATTTTGTTTCTGGCTAGTGGTAATTCGTATTAATTACATACCTTTGGACTCATAATGTTTTCTACGTTACGTTTGTGACTAATAACACTCTAGCATGACCCTCATATACCAAGTGATTGTCGTGATTATGCACACGCAGTTTGCTGGGTAACAGTAACCACCTGTGACGCTGAGGTTGACCACATGTGGTGGTGCAATTCAAAACCACAAGATTCTAGTCTTTGTGTTTTCGAGCCGCAGATGGTCACGAGAACGCTATATTTTCGAATTCAAAATAACAGGATGCGCCTTCAATGCAGTACATATCGAACTCTCTTCCAGGCCATAATTTAGGTATATGTATAATATTGTATTGTTTCGGTCACATACATGTTTACTGTGATATTAGTACTTTTCTTTGTTGTAGAGCTTGGAGGAATATGAAAATTGATACAGTCGAATTTCAGAATCTGATTCTGAACTGTACTGCGACTAGTTTAACTTTGCATATATGTTGCTTGAACGCGGATGTGTTTTGGGAGAGTGAAAACTTTGAACAAGCTTTATTTCATCTACTTATCACTGTTTCCATCAGGGAGGGAAATAGTATTCCAACTAGGAAACTTAATAAACGCAAGATAATTACATTAGGGTTTCACGTATTACTGACGTGTCAGAGTGCATGACTATCACTTAAACTGCAAGGCATAGTCACCTCACTTCAATTAAATGGGATGCGCAGCGTAAGTATTAGATTATGACTGGCGTTACTTGCCAACACGCGTAAAGATCCTTGCCGTATGTTCCTCATTATAATTTCTTACAGTAAATGGCGAAATGGAGAACGAATAAGTAGTTGCACTGCCAGTATGTAAATAGGTAATAGTTACTCACTAGGCATTCATTTTCTATGAAGGTAAACATCTAATGGACGATTAAAACAATCTAGATTACCTGATATGTTCGTGTGATCAGTTCGTCTGAGAATAAATTATGTGCAAGATATGTGCATACGGTGAATGATTTCCGTTATTGTTAATTATGCATTTAAATAATTCGGTGTGTTTTTAATTCATTTGGTGCGAGGCAATTTGGTGATGCAGTGAAGTCGAAAATTGTTTAATTTATAAATGCAGTATGTTAGATTGGAATGAAGAATTCCATTACAAAATTCATCGATATTAGATTATCTATTAAGAAAATTGTATAAATTAACATTTCTAATTAGAATTATTGTCACTTTGAATTCATTACCGGAGAATGAAATGATTCCGAAATTACTTTGAAGACAAATTGCGCATGTGTTAGTGGAATGAAAATAGTTTCACGTGTGCAATATTTGAGATGTTTTAAAATATGGTATTCAAAATACTCGAAATGTACTATTCAAGGTGCTTAGCAACGCCAATGTGATGGTGTAGTTGCTTAAGCGTGAATCCTGTCTCACGCTTGCCAAATTGGCGTATCACAGCTTTTCACTTCCTAGCCAATATGTACTAACTTTTTAGTGGCAAGCACATTCTCCTAAAACTATTTTTAAAACTAGTGGCCTGCAGAAGTAAAATTGCTCCTAAACAAACAAAACAAAATGCTGATGAAAGACTGGAGGGGATAATTCTCTATCCAGCAGTAGGACACTTACAAGGTTTTGTTTGATGGTTTATTACAAATGATTCAAAACCGACATCTTTCCTTATCGTATTATGCATAGAAAGGATAACAGAATAAAATAACTTCGAAAGTAATAATGCCAGAATCTGCAGTAATGATAGATCTGCAAACATATTTAGGCTATAATTCTCCTAACTTGTTGCCCGTCGGCAGCTGTGGGGTTCATTGCCTCCTCGAGCGGCAACTCCTGTCGTTCACCGGCGCGGCGGCGGAGTGTTCCTCGGTAGGTGCTCGCCCTGGTCGCCTGCTTCGCTGCCGCCGTCGCGGCCGGTAGGCGGTGGTTTTGCAGCGCCGGTGCACGTCCCACTTTCGGCGCGGCCCGCCGCCCAAATTTGGCGCGCCAGGGTTCCGAAAGGGGGTGACCTCGACGCGATTACCGAACCGCGCGGCGCGGCGCTTCAGATGTGACGGAATAGCCGGATTGCGAGGATCCATTGGCGCCGGAGCGAACACGTGGCTTGGAATTGACTCAGAGTTAATAGTGTGCGTTAGTCTTAAATGCAGTAAATGAAAGGTAAACAACAACTTTCCAATTGCTTCAGTTGATGAAATCGCTTGAACGTCCAATTTTGAATCGTTTAAAAGTTGTTATTTTATACCAAAGCGTAGTGTGGATGATCTTCTGAAAATAAAAATTTCATTGCTAATAAATACTTTTTGTTTCAGTGTGTTACTTTAGGAAAGTTCATAGTATTTTGATTGTAAAGGATTGTTTTAAATTGCCTTCAAGGCGGTTTGTTCTAATAAATAATTTACAGGTGAATTGAGTATATTTAATTGTAGCTTCGGAATAAGCAATGTATATCGACCTAAAACGTAAACATCGGTGCCCGCGTCCCAACTCTGGCCATTTGGTTAAATTCTTAAACCTGAAGAGTAGTATTTTGTGTTTTCTACATTGATTGGAAGAAATAGCCAATCTGTGAAGTTTTCGTGTTTATTATGTTTCTAGGATTATACGTCTCCACTTACATATACAGACACAATTTTATTAGATTATTCTTAGCGGACATAAGTCGTAAATTAATTTCTAATTTTAAGCAGATGTGTTTTCTTAAATCGACTAGTTCGGTATGTTTTATCTCTATAATCTCTCTTTGAGATGTATTTAATTCGTTAACATTTATGCTAATTGAATGCTTCTCTCAATCTATTATTTTCATATTATTGTTTTATTTTTCATTTTCAATGCTCATCATGAATTAACGACGTGGAATTGTCAAAATCGTTAACTAGAAATAATTGTTTACCCAATAGGAGTGAATGCCGACATAAATAGCATGTTCTGCTGAGACGGCAACAAGAGAGCACTAGGGTTGCGAGTTGAACACTGCGTGTTGTTTGCAATGATTATAGTGTGGTAGACAAAGGCAATCTGCGGGGTATCCTAAGCAGACATAACTACTAAAAGTAAAAACTAACTTGCGAAAAACTCAGTCCAGAAATATCTTACAAGGAAATAGGGAACAGATCCTTGCGTTCCTAGTATGAAGACTAATTCTGTAATCCTCTTCTGCGGGGAAGACAACGGATGCGACCTCGGGGGCTTTATACTCAGGGCAACATAGGAATATCTGGCGGAAGCCCGTGTTTACCCGAGGAACTGTACTCTCCGCAGGCCTGAGCCGCCGCCGCCGGCGGCGTCGACCGCCTGTTGACCCTGGTAATCTTGCGGCGCGCTTTGCGGCCGGCTCGCCACCCACTCGCGTGCTTCCTGGAGCGTTCGTTCGGCCGGACACCCGGGCGCACCGTTTTCGCGGCATCGACTCGCTTTCCAATAGCGTTTGGCTTGGACAGTACGAAATATTGCATGCGCCAGACGTTTAAAATTCGCAGCGCAGGGTGCGGGACACAAATGCCACCGCGTTCGCTTGTTGGCGACAAAAAAATCCATTGATCGTGAGATCCGGGGATTACCGAAAGTTTCAACTATACATACGGTGCATATGTATTGTAGTATATTAAGGCTGTGATTAAAAATATGTGCTTAATTTGCTTTAATTTTTTGCGTAAAAACCAGTAAAAACTATTTGAATTAGGGAAGAGAAGTATAATCTGCGCACAGTTTCTTGAGCTCCAAGATCTCTTCCTCATCCTTTTACTATATATAGTTACATAGTTAAATTATCAATGAAGGTAACAAGAGAGCCAGGTTAGCACCATTTGAAATCTAGGCATTGTTGCTCCCGAGTTGTAGAAAATTTATTTGCATCGGTTTAGAAAATAGCAACCAACGTCCCCGGTTCTACTTCTACCATATTTAGCAAAAAGAGTCCTCAACAAAAGGTGAGCATAGTGAAGCTTCGTGTATGTTCAGAAGGAATCACCATTTGCTCAGTGAATCAGGGAACCTGGAGGAAAAATATGATTGAGTTGAGGGTCATTGACCTAGAAGCGATTGTGCGATATTAAGATTAGCAATGAATTATGAATTATAAAAAATGTTGGGGAAGAACAAGATTGTCTGATTATCAAAACAAAAAATTGCGTTTTCTTTTATTTATATAAGATATAAATCTTTAGTGAAACGATTTCAATTATTAATAATAAGTAAGTATTATTATTATTATTATTATTATTATTATCATCATTATACGTTTTCTCAGCTATTTTTGCTGGTAAAAATGCTCACCTTCCCCAGAGTTGTTTTGGGGACAGGTTCGGTCACAGAAGAAGAACTTCATCTTATATCTGGACTTAAGATAAAATTATTATTATTATTATTATTATTATTATTATTATTATTATTATAGAAGAAATATTAGAATGAAACTCATATGAAAACTAAACGGATTGTAAATCTTGAAAGGCAATTTCTAGAAAACGACAATTTTTTAGTAATGCGGGTATTGCATTGTACTCTTAGCGATATATAGCGACCGTGCAATCGCATTCTCTTTCTACCATCCCAGCAACAGGCTCAGCTGCTGCACCCTGGCGTTCATTGGCGAGGCGATGCGCCCGTGGCCACGCGTGGGTCCGCACGCGCTAGCGCGAGCCGTGCCCGCCCTGTGGTTCACCTGCGGCGCGCTGCGCGGCGTCGGTGTGATCCTTCTCTCGCACGCGAACGCGCGCTCGCCGCCCCGTGGCCCCGGGCGCTCGCGCGTGTGCACGCGTGCGTGTGGCGTGCTAATTGCGACGGTCAGTGCGGTCTCTGTGTGACGTCCAATTCGTTTCCACGCCTGCCGGTTGCGGCTGTCGCCGCCGCCGCCGCGGGCTGCAGCTGCGGGCGGTGATTCCTGGCACGCCCGGCGGCTGCCTCAGCCACGAGGAGCGTGACCGCGGTCGCTCCGAGACGAATTCAATCGGCGCATCAGTCGCTTTTACCTGACTGCAAGAGAGAAGTCGGGTTATGTATTTTTAACGTGGACTTTGTGTTTTATCCCTGCCCTTATAACTTTTAAACCAACTTTTTGTGTGACGTGGAACTGAAATATAATGTTTTCATTGGGATAGCGACGAAGTTATATGAGGTAAAGAACATTTAAAGGGTGAAGTAAAGAGCTCGGTAAAATGTGTCGAGTAATGAGACATTTTAGACAAGCCTCTTATTCGTACGTAGTCTGAATATAATCCAACATACGCGCACATCGGAAATAAACGTTTTAGAGCTTTTTTAATCTAGATTGTGTTGTAAAGACATGAAAAATCACGCAAAAATCTGTAAATCTATGGCAGTATTTTCGTTCGTGAATACTGATATTGAAATATAAAATAAGCATTATGTCTCCTGTTTACTGCTTTCCAATAATATAAAACGGTCGAATTTATTGCTTTGGATACTTTTGGGTTGCATTTCTCGTAGATCATTGACTCTACAGAATGGATTATGAATAGTATTTTCTCCAAGTAAATTATTGAAAATAAAATCACATGTCGTAACAAATCCTCCAGAGTCCCATAGACAGTTCCACTTATACGAATGAAAGTTCATAAGAAATAATGTTTAATTGATTCAGCACATAAACTTTAAATACGAGTATATTCAAGATAATTATGTGTCAAGCCAAAGTTAACAAGTGAGCATTTCGAACACTTCAATTTCAACGTGAAATATGACCATTCATAACAAAAATATGGAGTGCGTTTAACGTATGTTCGAAAGACTGTAGAATAGGTGAAAGTGTAGTGTAGTGGAGCGAAGTGAAGTGTCAGAGTGTTTCCACTCTGTCACTTCACTTCGGAACGAATTCGGATATTTAGAGAGCTAACTTTAAAAATTTATATTGTGATTGTGAATTTAAAAAGAAAAAAATTATATAACTGTATGTAAGTGTATGTATGTTCTTGATAATGTATGTGTATATGTATGTACACTATGTGTATCAAAGTGTATGGTTGGAGCATTCATGTATAAGAACGGGTGTGTGTATATGTATGTTTGTACTTGTATGGGTATTTATATGTATGTAGTAGATGTCATTGTAATTTCTTTTATATGTTGTATTGTTAATTGTTTTTATACTATAATTGTTTTTGCATTGTAAAGATAGATATTTTATAAATCTGTTTAGCGAGCTTATGGTTACCTCCTGGCAATCAGCCAATTGTAGGCAAATAAATAATGATAATAATAATAATAATAATAATAATAATAATAATAATAATAATAATAATAATAATAATAATAATAATAATAATAATAATAATAATAATAAGACAGGTTTCTTTATGATCGACTAAACTAGTGCATTGTGTGCTAAATTGATTTATCTTCTTGTGCTGTATACAGGGTGGTTTCACAGGTTTATGTACTATCATTTACACTTCTAAATCTTCTATTTCTCTTATTTGACCATAAAATATTTATTATGTTGGGAAGACATGCTAAAAATAAACAAAAACATTTGAATAAATTCTATTGAAAGTGCTCCACAGCGTAAGGATACGAGGAGCGATTTTTGAAGCCCATAAATTGAATATGAGATGAAAAAATCCAGTAAAACTCTACTTAACATTTAACGAGATTCCCTTGATAGCCTGCCATACCGGGCTATGCTTCCGTCATGTAGCCTGCTTTTCAGGCGTTTCTCTATGCCTCACCTGGACCTGCGCCCTCCGGCTGACCTCCCCCCGCCCTGGTCGCTCACCGGTGCGCTGCCGATCGCCTGGGCCGAACACTTTCTGGCTCCCTCTAATGCGCTCTGCCCTCTGTGGCCCCCGGCATAAAAGGAAACTCTGTAATTTAATTTCATCTCACTTAGCACTTATCGATTTTTCTTTTCCAGAGCAGTAGTCGACCTTCGCTCGGAGCAATGCGTTTCATTCAAACACGGCTGCCGCGTCGTCAGCTGTCGATCACGTGCTAGCGATTAATAAATCGAGCGATCGATATTCGGAGCCACGTTGCGCTTCCGTAACCCCTCAGCAATGTGTAGTTGATTGCTTCATTTTGCTGCGTTTCTTGCGTGCTTGAGATGTATTTCTACGAAAATTATATTACTGAATGCGGTAGAAATTGAAAGAAAACTACGCAGCCTCCGGTCATGTGAAAGGTGTGTATGGTTTCGTTGGATACCCAAGAACTCGGAAAAATACGAAAACATCTACATTACTAATTTCTAATGCGTGCACATATTGAAAGAAAACTATGCAGCCTTCGCCCATGTGAGAAGTGTGTGTGGTTTCTTGATATACCCTGAAACTTGGAAAAAATACGAAAACTCTATTCTCATGATTGCCTTAGAATTTAACACCATTGCAGTAAAAGCATTTCCAGGTTATGGTTGTAATGGTATAAACATATATTTTCTGATGACATTGGATGTTCTACTAAATATTGTTGTATTCAGGTAAATTTGTTTATTCTCCTACAGACATTAAATTCATGAGTGTTTTTCGTAACTTTCACTTTCTCGGATGCGTAGTATAGAGTAATATAGTATTTTTTTATGTTCAGTAGTTTGAAGAGCATCTCTGAGAAGATCCAAACACAGGGTTGAAGGGTAATGCTTCTCCTCGTAGCACGTCACTCACAGTTTTTAACTTTTTTTACGTAAAATAAATCAAATGCGTTATTACGTAACTTTTGTAATTCTCATAATAAGTATGTTATGATTTTATACTGAGGTGTCTTTGTAATTTTAACGTAACCTCGAATATTTATATGAATTTTTGAGTGGTTTACATCGTTGATGAGGGAATTTTAATATTAATCTTCATATTGTTTGAATGTTAAAATATTGGCTGCATTTATGCCCTTATCCCATGTGTAGTGTTTAACTAACATTGGATTAACTTTTTAAGTGCATTTATCATGTTTCGCTCTTCTGTATTCCGAGAGACATAAGATCAACAAAACTATTAGGGGACCGAAAAATTGAGAAAATCTGGAAAAAAAGTTTCAAGTTTGGTAAAACACAATAGATGTAGTATAAATATTATGAGATTGAAAATAAAACCATTAAGTTAATTAAGACGATTTCTAAATATTGTACTTTACAACATTTTTCTGTAAAGTTCGCTAATTTTGAGAAATTGTTTATGAAAATTTTGAAAGCTAAAGAAACATTCGATCATTGTTGTCAAGTCAACGAATGCTGTTGAATGCCATTAATATTTTTGGCTTGAGCTTTCCTAATGATAGGCCATATACGCAATAAAACCACGTTCCATTCAAATGCTGAAAAATATGATGTAGTCATTTTTCAGCGAAAATGTGTCAGCAAAAAGGTTTTACTTTTCATTCATACAACGGTAAATATCTACGAATTGGATCGACGTTTGTGCACCAATCTGCACTAAGTGAATGTGTAAACAATATAATCCAACGGGGTTCAACAAAGGATTCCAGGACATAGCTGTGACAAAGGTTCGCTTATTGACCGGAGATGACTTTTCCAACAGAAGCGAGAACCACTGTCCCATCCGAGCCTGTGCGTGACTGCCCTATCTGCAAGCTCCTTAATTGGCTATATTTCACCTGCCCATTCATCTAACGAGAGTGTAATGCAGAAAGATGAAAGTCGACGCTTCAAAAGAAGTGCGTGCGTTTTTAATCTCGCGCGACAAAAAAATGCTGTCGTTGAAAGTGATCTGCGACCCGTAACCGAAGATTGAAAGAAAAAAATTTGAAAACGCGGCGGATGGGGGACTCTCTCCCCGGTAAACATCGCAGGAAGGGCGCGACAGCGGATGGGGTGAGATATGTAGAGAGGGGGATGCAACCAGGGGAGCGACGTAATTTGAAAGAGGACTGATAAATTAAGTGGCGAGAGATTTTTTTTTCATTGAAGCCTGTGACGTTGGATATTCACACTGTACGCGCTTTTACCGAGCGGACTTGTATGCGCGTCAGCGACACGTGCCATATTGGGGTAGCGTAGCTATAACGTGGTGTCGTTTCACGAACGGTTCAAGAGAATGCAAGAGCTGTTTGGACTGGTTTCGAAGGTTCGAAGGAGGTTTTGTGCAAACACTGTATTGCCAATGTTCCTTGCCGCTGACACTTCGCGTTTGAATATTGAAACGATAAATTCGATAATTAGTTAATGGGGAGTTAGCTCAACTACCTCGAAGTCTTTACTGATGTCTTCTAAAGGATATCGACGAGATATAGGCAGGAGGTAATGCATGCCATTTTGACATGTCAAAAAAGTAATCATATTATGTGGTAGTAGAATATCTGATTTGGAGTACACAAATATGTGCGTGTGTTAGTCGCATGTAGTGTGTATGTTAGTGTGCTAATCTCCATTAAAATGAAAATTTATGAGAGGTCAGAGAGTAGTGTAAAAGTAAGTTTGTACCTATGTACAGTGCTTCAAATTACCAATTTTCTGTCCGGTGGAAATTAATGTTCTGAAGTTGTTTTTCTTATCATTAATGTGACATGAGCGTTCATTCGACATTCCGATCATGATGATCAATGAAACTAAAAATACGATTACTAGGTTAGTTATTACAAGGTAGTAGTTTGAATAGCTGCAATTGTCTACGTTACTCACTTTTTGGAATGAATACAACCTAATCGTTTTCATAATTTTATTGCGCGGAACAATGTACGCAAATCGTTTTATAAAGCGGTTTGGCTCCTACTCTTTGTTAGTCGCGAAGTAATGAACGTGAGTTCAATTCTACGTGTTTCTCCCTTCTGGGAAGCCCGATTCAGCGTCCGAGGAAAAAAGCAGGTGATTTGTGAGCGCTGAATTTCCGTGGGAACTCTACATTTCGCGCTCCGCCATGCGCGAAAAGAGAAGTCGAGATGCGGTGCCTCGCCCCTCCCCCTCAGCCTCTGGCGTTTCGCCTCACATCCCCCTGCTTCCATCCCCTCTCTCTAGCGTTACGCTCACATCTGACCTCCTCGAGGCTAGATGCTGGGTGACACAAGTTGAATGGACGCTACTATTTCATACTTTCTCCTTCGCATGACGCTACAGCACGCTGTGAGAGTTGGTCTGTCATCCCTGTACTCGCGTACTGCCGGAGACATTTAAGGTCAGGGATATGAGCGTATGGGGATGGAAGTAGGCACGTTGTCCGACTGTTAGAACGGGAGTGTGGGAGGATGGGGAAGGAAGGGACGCCCGCGTTCTGTAACCTGTTGGTTAAGAGACTTCTCCGGCAGACGCTGGAGATGGTTGGATGGACACGACCCGTCTGAACAGCCGATCTGCAGAATTTTCAACCTGGCAGAGACGTAGCTACTCGACTCGACTACTTTTCTATATGCTATTTAAGAAATTTCACAGCCATTTCCTTTTCAGTAAAAAAAAAAGAGGAAGCCTGTAACCATCTCATACTTGTTTTAGAGGAGTTGACAGTACTACGACAGCATGAGTGGAGAGTAATGGAGTCAATTCTTGTAATGCCAACTGTTCAGCCGAATTGATACAAAATGGCAGAATTGGCAGCTACTCGACACGGAAAGGAATGTGGTATTTCCTAGAGGAGGCTCTCTTTCCCCTTCCTTCACTTCCTAATCTCATCTCTCTCTCTCTCTTTCTCTTTCTCTCTCTCTTTCTCTCTCTCTCTCTTTCTCTCTCTCTCTTTCTCTCTCTCTTTCTCTCTCTCTCTCTTTCTCTCTCCCTCTCTCAACACACACACAATTTTCCTTCTCTTTTCTTCAATTACTTTCTCAGACATTTCTTAAATATATTTCTTTTGTTTTCTTTACTATTACTTTATGTTTCTTTACCTTTACCTTTACTTAAGTTATATTTCGTCTCTGTTTTTTAAGTCCGTTATTCTTAACTGAAAGTATGTACAGGGGTTCGCTCAGAATTTTTCTCTAATTTGATTTACTGAATAACTTTCATTTGTATATAAAATTCGTAAAAGCTATATTTTTGAAAATGTATCACTGGCTTCTGGGAAGGGGGGCTGAAGTCGTATTGCCCCCCGCCCTTTGGTACGTCAATGAGTATGTCTTATCATGTCTACATTCATTTAAAGTAGGTAACTCACAATACACAACCGACATATCTCACCACGAAAACAACTTCTTCCTCTCATGTCTTGCTCCTAAAGTGCACCTCCCCAGCTAGCGAGCGACTCGCGGGTACACTCAACTCACTCTGCGCCAGCCCACCCTCTCGCCCACCTGTCCCTCCTAATCGCCTCGCCGCTGACCACCTGTTTACCACGTCCATTCCGCCCGCTCCATTAGCTTTCGCGTTATCTCGGCCCGCCTCTTCCTCCGAGCCAGCTCGCCCGCGCCCTCATACCCTACGCGGCCCGTATGCCTTTACGCCTCGCTTGCCAGGTACGCGCTGCTTTTCTGCGCTCCCGGTGGATGAACGCTGCCTCTGCCGCTGCCTCTGCCACTGTCCCCTCGTCCCGCCGGTCAGCCCCGCCCAGTCCCACCCCACCCCGGCCCGTCTCGCCTTGCCCCGTCCCGCAGCGCCCCGCTCCACCCCGCTCCGTTCCATTCCACGCCGCGCCGTTCCGCCACGCCCTTCCCGCCCCGCCCCGTCCCGTCCCGCCCCATTCCGTCCCACCCGCTCTCTGCCCCACCCCGTTCCGTCCTGCCCCGCCCCTCCTCTTCCCGCTCGGATCGCTCATGCCGCACCGCATTTCACATGGCCTATCTCGCCTTCTCCCGCGTAGCCCCAGCCCACTTGGCCTACACAACGCGCCCAACCCACCCAGCGCCATCTGTGCCGTCTCTCCTTCCCCGCCGCGCTCGCGCCTTTAGCCTTACTCCACCCGTACAGTTCATCCCCCCGTTCGGCTATTGATACCTGGGTTGCTCCTCCTGCCTCTCTTCTCTCGCCCTTTCTCACCCACCCCGCTCCGCCCCGCTCTGCACACTCCGCCCCGCTCCATCTCGCTCTGCCGCTCCCCGCACTGTCACGCCCCGCACTGCCGCGCCCCGCCTTCTCCGCTCGCATCGCGTCGTGCTGTGCTAGACCCGATTACGTCCCGCTTCTCCCCGCCCCGCTCCACCTCACACTGTCGACCTCTGTAAACTGGGCGCCGGTGGAATGGGCCTCCCCGGCCTCTCGCACGAAACCCAGGCGATGGCCTCATGGCGCTATTCCGCTCCGCGGCGGACGCTGCGCCCGCTTCTTCCCTGAAAACGAGTGGCCGGGTTCCCTGGCACGCGCCGAGAACTGCGGTTTCCGCCGGGCTGTCCGCCTGCTGCTACCCGCCCACTGGTCGGCACTGCTGCGTCGCTGCCGTTCTCTGATGCTCTCTGCCCGTTCTCTGCGTTCAGCAGTCATCTTACCACCCACGCGCCGCCCATCTCACGAGTTGCTATGTATACACATCCTCCTCAGTCGAATATTTCTTTCCCAGAGGGCAAGTACTTCCATTTATTTTTGCTCATGAAAATAATGAAAATCAAAGAATTTTGAAATAAAATTCATGTGAGAAAGGACTACTTGCTAAGGTGGATGTGGAACCCTCTCTGCTCGTTCGGAGCTTCTCTCCGATAAATCGCCTCCATTTTCGGCAACATGAATCCGTCGTCTGTTTTTCTGCCCTTGCGCTGACTTCGGCTCAACATTCTCTATCCAATCTTTGTAAAGGGACATCGAGTATCCCTTCTGGCCCGCTCGCTGGCACTCAAATTCAGAGTCAGAGGTGTAAATCTTGGTTCTTTGCACTTAATTTGATTAAATCTCTTGTTCAAAGCCGATCTTCTTTAAATGAATTTTGATTTTTGCAAAGGAAGGTTTCCCCTTGACATTGTCGTTTACCCTCTTCGCATTTCAGATTGTGGGCATCATCTTCATAACTTTCATCAAATCGTTATAGTAATGGAAGCTCGGTTGTAGGAAATAATAATAATAATAATAATAATAATAATAATAATAAAACAAGTCAAATACATATTTAAATAAGTTTTGTATGTTTTAAGTGATAAAGGCAAAATACTTCTATCTACTTTGTGCTTTGGTCAACCTAGATCTAATCCTTCTATCTGTGCCGCTTCCCCGTCCACCATGAACAACCTACACTTTCCGTCACCATCACCCGACCTCTGCTCATTCTTCCCGTCTTCTCCAGCCCACATCCCGCCCGTCCACCAGCCTCTGGCATCCTGCGCCGTCGCGAGTGCTACACGGACGCCTCGGCGGCGGCGGCGGCGGCCTGCGGTTCTGTGCTACCGCACGTTTTCTACGTAGCCCTTCCTGTTGTTTCCCGACCGCCGCGGCCTCCGTCCCCGCCCCGTGTGCCCCCGGAACCCAGAACCCCCGTCCCCAGCCTCCCCTCGACCCCCGGTTCGCGTGCGACGAGCTCCATCTGCCGCTCGATATTTCAAGGCGAGAGATTTATGCGAACGGAGGAAATGGAATCTCGCCTTTACTTTCCGCGGTAAATAAAACGTGTTGTCATTGGTCCGGAATGTATCGGGTTGCAGGCGAAGGGCTAGTAACTCGCGTCTGGCTTGCGGCTCTCTGTTAGTTTGAAATTTGCGGGAGAGCGTGTTTCGTTCTTGTCCTGATTTCTCATTTTACGAGTGTGCATTGTGATCTACTTGTCGTAAATAATAGTACGATTTATTTGATGATTTTCATGCTTCACAGATCTGCTTAAGGTGGGTTGGAATTCAATTTGTGGAAAATTAAAAAGAGATAGCGATTTTATTTGATTAGTTAGCTTTTCTGGTGCATTTAGTTTAGTGATCATTGGCTACGGTGTATAATGACATTCCTATTACTCCCATGGCTTCGATAAAAGAGATCACCACAGACCGATTCAATCAATTTTGTATTTTTCTGAAAGGTTGCTGAGGCGTTATGGATAACGTAATGATAGATTTTCATTTGTCCGTTGATTTGATGCGACGTACTGATTTCTAACCCTTCCTTAGGATACTCCCCGTCAGGAACTACTCAGAATATGCCATGAGGGGTGCTGCCAATATCTCCCAAATGAAACTACGATTATCTCCGCTCTCCCCTACTTCTTCTGACAGGATCAAATCTGACGCGCTGCATCCTGATACGATCTCATCTGACACATTCGCAGCTGCAGCTGTAGCGGCCGGAACGATAACTGATCCGCCCCCACATTGGCAACATGCCAGCTTCCGCCTCTCGCTCCCTACCGCCCCGCCCCTCTCTCTCCCTGTCAGCAGACCGCCCCCGCGTTTGATCATCCCCTCGTTCACCTCTCCACCACCCTCTCCACACCCGTCACAAATCCCATTCCTATTTCCGCCCCTCTTCGCAACTCCGCGACCGCTCTATCGCAGGCCAACTACTCAGCTGTCTACCTCATTACTTTTCCACCCACCATACTCACCCTTCGCAGCACATAAGCCCTTTCTTATTTCAACCAGTCTTCTCGTCAAGAAAATACTCATATTGAAGGAAGATATATGAAGCCAAGTTGATAGTAATGTGAGAGAGTTTGATTGAGAAATTCATATTTTCTGATTTAGAATTTTTTTAAAATTCTGATTTGATATAAATTTATGTTTATAATTAAGTTATTTCTTGTAATGCGTCGCAAATATAGTATTTTATTTTGCATATGGATTTCACTGGGCGATCTCTTCCAAACAATATGTGCTTGCTCATGGCCTACACTAGGTAATATAGTAGATAAGTTAATTTTTGAAAGTAAATTGAATTGTGTGTACAGATTGCATCTCTTGAGAATAACATTCACCACTGTACCGATCTTTTACAACTGAGAACTTACGATAAGTTAAGTAGTATTGATTACATGTGAATATTAATACATTCCCACAAGGCAGTATTTCGATAATTTATTTCTAGTTATCAAGGAAGTCAATTCGCTTGATAGAAATTTTGTATATGAAATCATTTTTAAAAGAAAGCGGGTAGTAATGTTTTTAATTTATGACTGTTGTCGGGTTCTTTCTCTGTAGAAACCATCTTTTTTGTGCATAAGTGTTTTGATTGCCAACATCAGTTTTAACATTTTGCGACGTTTGAAAGAAAAAAAATCACTGGATTTATTCTATTCATTCTCAGAGTCGTGTCAAGAAAACAGAAAGAACCAGAGGAGGCACTTACTCCCCGATTTGTTCGTACGATCGCACAGATTCGCGTAAATAATGAAGTAATTCCGCGGTCCGCCGAGGGCACGACCCACGCCTGCGCGAACCCTCTCGAAACGACCGCCTCCGGGACAAAACCGGGCGGAGGAGAATGCGGCGCCGCGGCGCCGGGTGAAAAACGGTCTCCACGACAAATTCAGGTCAGTCGATCTGCAGCAGCCCCTGTCTGCCTGCCTGCGTCGTCGGCACTCGAACGCGTTCAACAGGTCAACTGGCTGGCGCGACAAAAAGAAGGTCCTCGGCGCCTCGGCGTCCGCCGGTTTTCCCTTCGCCGAAACGCTCCGTATTCATCGGCGATCGAGCCTGCCCCTGCCCTGCCCTGCGTGGCCCGGCCTGCCTTGGCAGCGAGCGATTGTGCGATTGTCTCGTTTCCACTGAACTGAATAGGTGTGAGTAAGCGCTTCGGAAATCCGCCCGCGGCAGTGTCTCGTTTCTGAAGGCTAGTGTGTTTGGCACGACGTTCTTTGCAACGAGGGAGGAAAACGGCATGGGACGTGAGTCGTTCGCCTGACAGAGAAGGTGAGGGAAGTGATAGCTATTCCTCGAAGTAGGATTCAAGATGTTTGGTAATTCAGTCTATATAAGCCTAACAATTTTTTATGAAATTATATGTTTTATAAAGACTGAATACACCAATAGCGTTCTTTAATTACAAAATACAAATGGAATGAATATATCGGAACGATGTTACGGTAAAATATTTTAGACCATCAAATAAGCAGATAAACTTATACATTTTCAGTTGTTTGAGACCCACAAGGTAAGAAATAAGAGTCCATTCTGCGAGTGTGGTTCAAAAGGCTTGTATTTCTTGATTTTTCTGGCACCATACAACGTAAAAAGGTACGTTTATATGTTATTATGTTTACCTGATGGGCTACGCAATTGGAGAGAAACTTCATTTAAGATTATGTGTTTCATTCGTATTTTCTGATTAAACAGCTTTGTGTTGTATTTAATTTAATTTTATTAACAGTGTGTAATGTGGCATTTCATAATTATTGATGAATGAACACGTCTGTCAATTTTCCGTCTATGCGAATTGATAAATGATACACAGAAAAAACGTTTAAAAACTATCTGATAATTTGCGTGTATAGATTACACTGAGTGTACAATTTATCGCGCAGTCCATCCAGTGTAGGCCACTGGCGTAATACACCCGAGTGGCACCAGGGAAGGGACGCAATCTCAACCGCTCAATCACAGGTAGCGCTGATAACGAGCGTCGAAACGCCTCTCATTTTGGTTGTTTTAACCCTCGCTCTAAGGTAGCTCAAAGTTTAGAAGTAACGTCAATTCCCATAGTTTTCTCACAGTTGTGCCCCATTTCCGGAATGATATGTAGTTGCATTAGCGTTGTTTACATTTCCCCTTTATTCCCGACGTTGACTTGCGCCGTCTGCAGGTCGGGTTCCTGGGTTTAGAACCCATTTCATCAACTGAGGCCGCTATCTCTCGTCCACTAACGACCGCCGCCTACAGGACTTTGTATCAACGCAGCGTGCTGCGGGCTACCCCGTGTTTCCTCCATAGAGCCTACTGCCACCGTTGCGTTGAAAGGTCACCGTGTGCGTTCCTGCACAAAAGCTGGCAGCCCGGAGCGCGAGGCGCGGCGCGGTGCGGCGCGGCGAGCCGAGGCACGGTACGGCGTAAGGCGCGCTTGCCGCCACTGCGCCGCGTCAGCACTATCACAATTAGTGTGGGAGGGTGGTTAGGCCACGCGCGGCAGCAGCAGCGGTGGCTCAGCGGACGCCCACACAATGCGGCAACTCGCCGGTTCCAGCGCGCTCCAAACGACGCCTTAGTTTTAAGAGAGTTACTCCGGAGGTGGGCCGGGGGCGCGACGGTCGTATTTAAGTGCAGTTAGGCGGCGAGGAAGTCAGCTCCGTCGTTACCGGCCGCCTTGTTCCCCGCCCCCCGTCCCCGCCTCCGCCCGACTTCCAGCACCCGGCCGCTTCCCCCCGCTTCCGCTCGCTGCCACCGGTGCGTGGAAGTTTGCGGCGGCGCCCGCAGGTGGCGCATTTCTCCGCGCCGCGTCCTCACGACGTCCTCTCGCCGCCCTCTCGCCGCCCACGCCGCTCGTTCCTTCTCGCGGCCGGTTGCTCTCCCGCGGCGCCGCGCGAGCGAGCGGCGGACGGCCCGGCGCGGCGGGGAGCGCGTGCGGAGCGCCCGCGCGCCCGCTGTGCGGCGGGTTGCGTAATGAAAACATCGCAGGCGAGGTGGCATCTGTCCGCGACGGGGAATAGTAGAACTGACGATTGGACGTCATTAGAGGAAACATTTAGTACGCGTCTGGGGAATGTGCGAGCACGCCCCTGTGGATGATCGTAATACGTGTGAGCCACACATGTTGCTCACCGTTGCAATTCCAGTTCAACGCGAATTTCCAGCATTTCCCAATTTACGCAATCTTGCCCATTTTAATTAATATCGTGCAGTCATGTGTTCATACAAATATATTAAATTTGTAATAATTTGAAATAATCGTGCGGAAAGCTAGTGGAAATTTTTTCTGAATGACTATATCATTTCATTAGTTTTCAGTAATTATTTCTATAGGTTATTGAATGAAATAAATATGTAACACAGAATAAGGTTATTCCAAAATGTAACACTGAACAATTGGATTGTTGCCAGAGGCTTCTTCGAATTCCCGTATCACATATATTCGTTATAAAGGCTTCCGAAATTCGATGACGATGCATATGGGAATACATTTTAAAAAATCGAGGCACTTTTTTGTACGGAAGATCGTAAATATAAATTCTACTCTCAAAGTTTTTTTCACGGTTTTCGAAATCTTCCTCATAAATTTAATGCGAATTTCTTATGGTGGGTAGTGCAAATCTGTACGCATCACTGCTTGTATACTGGTCAAAGCCACTGCACACTGCCTCTTTTCTCGAAGCGCGCGTAGGAAATATCCGCTGCCGGCGATGCGACTGCCGCTAGCCACTGCCTAGGCAGCTTACCAGACCTTCCGTCTTGACCTCATCTTGCAAGCGCATTCATGTTGCTGCCTTCACCACAGTAATCCTGGTTCTATCTCAGATGCCGCTTCCATCGCTGAGTCTCCTTCAGTCCTTTTCCGCCGTCTCCTCTCTCGCTCTCTTGTACTCATTTGGCCTGCTTACTCATTTCCGTCTCCATTGACGTCGCGCTCTCTCTCTCCTCTAATCCCCGCATCTCTCTGATGTTAACGCGAGTGTTGCTACCACTCTTTGAGGACTTCTGTACTATTTCCACATTGTAGGGACTAAGATTGCCATTGTTTATGCCAGTGTTTTCCTTGTGGAATAACCTCCACTTTACAGTTACTCTAGGACAGTCATTCTTACATTTTTGCTAATTAAATATTATTTTTATAGTCATCCTTGTTCGATTGATTCTCTGCGTGTAGACGCTGCCATCCAAGGACCATATGGAAATGGACCATTGTTTCTTTCACAGTTCACAAGTGTATTGACTTTGGTGTGTCCTGAATCGCATCGCAATGCAATTACACTATCACTGAGTACCAAACGTTTATACAAACCGTCATGCCAGACCATTCGAACCACCCAGTGGTTCCGAGAGCGGTCTGTTTTCCGGCGCTCCCATTGTCGAGGTTAAACACACACACCGCCGCCGCTGCTACCACACCACCACCACCACCACCACCACCACCACCACCACCACTACTCCCACCACCATCTTTATCTCACCTACCACTTCTACCACCTCCACTATCTCTACCACCACCATCACGCTCCAAGCACACGTGGCCCCGCTTCTCCAGCTGCCTCCGCCACCACTGCCTCAGTCACCCGACCGTCGCCACTAGTAACACCGCTGCCTCCTCACCCTCTCGCCAGACCCTATCCTTCCGTATGGAGCACTTTGCGAAAATGCGATGTCCACCGTTGGCGTTCCGTTAACGAGGCGAGGGGCGTGGCGTGGGGCGGGGCGTGGGGCGAAGACAGCGGAGGCGGCGAGCCGGAGGAGCGCTGGCCCGCGTGCGCGCGAGACGTGAAGGGTCGTTCCGGCGCAGCGCCTGCCCGCCCAACGCGTAGCCCACGCAGTAAATGTAAACATCGCTGTAAGCGTTTACGGAGGTGCCCCCTTGGCCTTACGTCTTTCGTAGGTTGCAATGAAAGGGGCGTGGTGAGGCAGATCATTACACAGTCAGTTCAGTAATACAAACATGAATGTAATTTTCCTACATCGTCTTGTTTTATTTTCGGAAAATTGTTTTTAAATATTTGTTTTGTTTCCATAATACCGATAAAATTTTCTAATTTTGAGTCTCCGAACATGAATCACGTTCTCTTTAATCTCTAATTTGACATGGCGGGAATGATGCATTCATGGTAAATATTACCTCAATATGGCTGGGTTCCCTCACCAGTGATACGAACTTGCTGCTGTATAATAACAATGTAAAATAGGATTTTGGCTATGAAATCTACTTTTCGAATTAGACTATTATGCATATTGTGATCTCAAACCGCTCGTGCACACGCGACATTGTGTACTAGAGCGAATGATTTATGGTATGGATATCAAATTTCGAGAAGCATTCTACCGATGACAGTAATTTAGGCTTCGTGAATTGAATACATTTGCTTAATAATATACATTACAGGGCTTTAAGATCAGTTATTTCTGTATCGAAATGATGATAATGTCTTCATCCATATAGTTACTCTGAATTAAGTGGCTCAATAAAATTGTGCGAATATCAGCTATGAATAAAACTCAAGGTTGCAGGTTAAAAAACTGCAAAAGACAATAATGTTTTCGTGATATGAAAGGAGGAATTAAATGAAATGAATGGATAGTTTAATGCTACTCTTATCTTGTTTAATGCCACTAGTATCCTGTAAAATGTAGGTGCTTTTACACCATAAAGGAAATAAAACACTAGGGCAAATCACAATTTATAAAGTCATTACGAACATCCTTTCAATATTTCATTATTTCCCGGAAGCTATCCGTTCACGTAGCTCTATTAAAGGAGATAGGAATACAGACGGTCGTTTTGGTGTAACGTTTTACGTAAAACCCCACGTTTCGTTTTTACGTAAACTTTCGGAGCGCACCAATCCGCTTAGCAGCGAAGCTGCGTCCCATAAGGCGGCGCGTGCGGCGGAAGAAGCTGCGTTCGACAGCATCTCTGTCGTCCACGCGTGGCACGGGTTTGCGATGCGCGAGTGAATATACTGCTTGAATACGTAAGAAGCAGCTGGAGCGCGAACCGCCGTCGCCGCCGCCGCTTGGGGCTCTGCTATTGATTCAACTGCGTTGCTCTCTCTATCTCTTTTGTTTTTTGCGCAGCCTTTAGAAACAGATTCCTCGTTAAAACGAGCTTTCGTCTCTCCGCGGAGCAAGAGTGGTCCTGAGCATCACCAGTTATGACTAATAAGAACTCTCGAATATTAAAGAAAGGGAAAAAAAAGACGTCTTCTCTGTGAGCAGATCCCAGGCTTTTTTCGGCCCAGATGAAACCCGAAAATGGTAACTATTATTGTGTGTTCACTTCTGGGAAAATGGGATTCAAATCTGAATGCGACCCCGAGGGAAAATTATATTACACTGAGCGATGCAACGACAATAGGTTTTGTTCTGGATTAGTGACATTGCTCGTGTGCAGGATTTAATGACCTCAGCTCCTCTCATGCGAGTTCAGAGACACAGAAAAACGTTAATCACACAAAAAGATCATTTTAGAGGAGTACGTTGATGATTTTTTCAAAATTAAATTATCGTCGTAAACGGACATGATTAATCAAAGTTGTGGGAAAACGACGTTGTATATAAGAACGGAAAAAAAGTTAGATGTACGAAGAATGTCACTAGTCATAATCGCGTTGTATGTTGAAATGATCACTTGAACATTTTTATGCATGTATCTGCATTCTAGCTTCTAAATATATTCGCGTGAACACAATAAGTTAGTGTTTTTTAATTTAACAAAATTGCATGCTAAATAAGTAATAATATTTCTATGGATTGTCAATCTTTTATATTTCATCTGGATTGATGATTTCTTTATTCTTTATTTTTATATTTATATTTTATATCTATTTATATTTTTTATATTTATTCTTTTGTATTTAAAATCAATTAAAAATCAAGAACGTTAATAAATTTGAATTACTATTTGACTCTTTAAGGCCAAATCAGCTTGAAGTGTAAAGTATGTTCACTAAAAGTAACGATTGTGATTTTGCTGTGCTTTGCAAATGATAACAATTTTATAAAAAAGAAATGTATAAGCCTGGACGCTCATAGCATCCATTAAAACCCCCAAAACGTAAAAGAAACCAAAACGGACACCGTCGATCTACCACCTCGATTCAATTCTGCGTGAAATCCTACCAGGAGCAAATGCCAAGCTAAACGCTTACTTCTTTACGAACGGCTTCTTTCGGCGCGGCGCGGTGTGGCGTGGCGTGTCCCGGCCGCGCACTTCGTGAATGTTCCCGCCGATTCCGCCGTCGCCCAACCGGTTTCGCGCACGAGGGCGGAGCCGGCGGCGGCGGCGGCGGCGGCAGCGGGGCGATGCGCCCGCGGGCGCGGCGCCGTTGCCGCGCGGTCGCCGCCCGGCACAAGCCCGCGCAACCCCGGTGTTGGCGCAGGGCGACCTGTTTGCGGGCGCCCGCCGCTCCGTGTGCGCGGGGTCAGGTGGAACTGGGCGTGCATGTGCTTCTCGCAAGCCCCTCTTCGTTGTGCTTGGAATATTACCATTGCCTTGCCTAATCAGCCTTTTCTATCAAAGCTCACTTACTCAACGCTATTTATATAAGCATTGCAATATACATAGCCCGGAACGCGCCATAAATTAACTATTAATTTAATAGAAATAGTTATATATATTTATAATATAATTTAATAATTATTGCCGAGGTACGGGAACGCCGTTCGGTCGTGTCCCGCCAGAAATCAAGCCGTGTATATATGTATATATAACATATCATTCATTAGGATGCAGTATGAACAGCGCACAAGAAAAATCCACATACTACGTCGTCGTTTTACAAGTCTTGACACTTCAAGACTTGTAATACACAAGTTATTCCAATACACAAGTTTAAAGATCACATGAAGTACTTTTTGCTATATAACCGTATACATTCAATTTTGCTTAAAATGGTCATTCTTTATTTGAGTAATCAGGTTATTGGCTACAGAAATGCGTTAACGATAAAAATGGAGATGTAAACGGATAAGGTTAATGATAAATAATTTATATTTATGAATTGCCGATGGCTAATGATTTAAGCTGCGGAGCATACCCTCCGCCATTAATACACGGGTGCTGGTAATTTATTATTCTGTAATTAATTCCGGCAATAAAACCGAACACAGATACGCAAATTAGAAGCGTTGCATGGTTTTGTTGCATTGCAAATATCACAAAGGTAGGTACTGTATTACTAGGGCTGAGATTCCATTCGACCCGTTTTCAACTTCAACTAGCGCGTGAATTGGCTATGGTGCTAGTACTAACGTCACATGGTGCAAAATGTAATGCTCCCTCACCTCCTATATCATCCGCCGAGTGAAGGTCATGGATGAGGAATCATCGCGATTCATACGTCCAGTGTTCCAATTCCGGGTTGATCCCCGTTAGTCGTGGGTCGTCACTCGTCACGGCCGTTAGAATCGACGACGCAAGCTGCTGTTACGAAGATAACATCCTCCCACTCTGTCCAGTGCCTCTCAACTCCCCCTCCACATTACCCCATCCGATCATGACGTCTGACCGCCTCCGTTTGGTCCTGTCCTTCGCCCGTTATTTCGCCTTTTTCAGTAGTTTCACTGTTATACATTGCTCCCCTTCTGCACTACCATCCTCGTGCTCCCACCCTTCGTTTCTTGAACTTCTGATTCGACGCCTCATCATCCCAGTCTCCCCCATTTATCACATTCCCTCCGATCTCGCCTCCTGAGACACCGTGTCTCACTAACTGTTCCTACCTGATCCTGTATTGTTATCCTGCTGCTTCATCGGCCCATCCTGTTCCTGTTTGTTCTTGCCATAAATTGGCTGGCCTGGAACTAAAGTGATCAATGAAACATTTTGGCTAAATTGAAGATTATGGTAAATTTAATCTGAACAGGTGAGCATCTATACTTTCTAAAATGTGTCATTTGTCACGGTTGGTGTTTGCATTATAAAAGTACCACTTCAACATTAAAACCATCTGCCAATTCTCGTCAATTCTGAAGTGGTCTACCTCACATTGTGATTCGTATCATAGACCACTTCAGTTGCTGGCTAGCCAGTTTCTCTCGCTATCCATTCCCGTCTAAGACCTCACAGCCCTGTGCCTCGCTGGCAACCCACGTTTCCGTTCTCGCAAAGAGCAGTGGTGGAAGCTCGGAAACGCCGGCGTGGCCAACGAAGGGAAGCGTCTGGGGCGAAGGGACCGGAGTGGGTCTGAGAGAACACGAGGCCGGCAGCGCCGGCGCCGGCGATTCTACCCAAATTGGAGCATTGGAGACGGCGTTAACTACAAGAGTGGAGAAGCAACTTCACCAAATTTGAACCTAGGCAAATAAAGCTAGAGCCTAAGGCGTAGTAATGAACGAACACAGTGGTTTGGAGGTTACACCTGCATTGTTTTCGTAGACAATTATAGCCATTTGTAAAATAGCAAGATACACAAAAAATGTTCGGATGTGTTCGGACATGTCGAGGTATAGTCATGAAGGCTCGTGTGAATAGTGACGTAAAAAGAAAATTATATTTATAACTTATTGCCGATACCATTTTAAATTTTTTTTAATACTATAAACATCAGATCCGTACATGCATTTGTGCAAAGCCGTTTGATGATATCCCGTGGAAGTATATACGACGATCGATTCCAAGGCGGAAGCTGTGACGGCGGCGGAGGTGGTGTCGCGGATGCTGACGGCGATGTGGGGGCGGCCGCGGCGGTGGAGGCGGAGACCGTAGGTCCGCGTTGCGCCAGCCCGCCAGCCGCTGCGTTCTCCACATCTGGATCAGTGGGCTCCCCGCCGCCGCTGCCGCCGCCGCCGCTGCTGCGACCTACTGAGCGACGACGCTGCTACGCACACGCCGCACTGGCCGCGGGCGCTGTGAGACACTCGCGGCGCCGCGCCGCCGACAGGTACCCACGTCACGGCTGGGACGAAGCGCGGAGCGGAACGCGCGGGGCGAGGAAAACAGAAGCCCTCGAGTTGTCAGTTTCCTTCACTGGCAGACTTTCTGGGAAATGAAATTGCAGTGGAACCTGCATATTTCGGAGTAGAAGGTGAAACATGCTTGGACTTAGGAATGTTAGCGTTTCCGGACTTCGTGAGTAGCGACTGTGAAGGAAAATGAATAATATTCGGGATATGGATGTTCTACTGCGTATTTAAATTATTAATACACCGTGTGTATACACAATTGTAAATCATCTTTAAGTTTCGTTGCATTTTGTGATTGCAAAAAGAATATCCTTTGATGTCAGCCCGTAAGTATACGTTTTAAATTTAAACTAGTTTTAATAATATGTTATCATCATACTTAAAGTAATATTTCATAATGACGGATGTTTTTACTTCATTATGTCCAATATCAACTAAAACCTTCCCCCTCATTTTCATTCCATGTCGGGGTGCGCCATTGGATCGTATGTTACGGTTATTGGTTTGACCAGTTTCCATTACTGGTTTCGAAATTGTTTAAAAGTTGGGTTAACATTTTTTTAGCTTGACCTTTTAATGACATAAAATTGTAGGGCGATGTAAATATCAATATATTAATTTAAAAATTCATTTAAGAAAAACTTTAAAATATTAAGACATTTTTAAAATAAGCATATTACACTGTTCTAAGCATTTCATATTTTTTAAACAATTAATTAGAATTTTCCAACAAATCCAATGGTTGCTGACGCAGTTCGTATTTAAGTTGAACAAGCACAACTGAGATTATGGATTTGGGTGCCTAGAGGGTAAGAACGATTAACATTGTTTTAAAGTTTGAGAATGAACCCACGTCCCATCCATCTATATATAATTTAAGTTATGTTATCCGTTTCTGTTTGGTCAATCGTACTAGGTGCAATGATACTAATGCACTAGAAAACATCAGCTGCGCATTGCAGTAAGTGGATCAAAAAGCAACAAACATTGTTCAGTCAATGCACCCATAAACCAATGAGGAAATTGTTCTGTGGAACCTTGGTGAATGTTTTAAAGGCAGAATACGTAAGGTTTACTTCACCAGCATCTGTTTTTATATTACTTCAAACACCGATAATTTATGGAGGCATTGTATGCAAAATGGGAAGAGTTTCAACTCTTCCGCCGCAGCAAAGGAGGGAGCCGCCGCCGAAGGAAACGAACGCCTTTGAGCAAATGGCAAGTTTCTTTCTTTCAGGCGCAAATGGGGTGCGTACCCTTACGGCTCCGCCTAACAAATTCGTGAGTTATGGCTCTTTGAATAAATGGGCTGTTCTAAAATTACTCAAGCTCGGTGAAGGGTGAAGGGCGAGTTTCCTAGGCGGCGCGCACCAGGGCGCGGCGTTGCAACATCGCTTGACTTGACTTGACTTGCCTTCCAGCGCGAAGGCGTCAGGGATGGGGTGGGCGTGCCTTTCGACGCACGTCTACACGTTAACTCATTCTTTCACGGGCACGTAAAATAAATTTCGGTTGCAGTACTATGTTATGTATATTTTAGCGTGGTTTTATTGCTATTTTCCTCCGCCGTGAACTCCCACGCGTTTATCAGACTAATAAAGTATTGTAATTCCAGCGCGGGGTTTGCGTTGCAGAACAATACACTGTTGTGTGCGCGCTCAAGTAGTGTGAGCTACTTTCCTGCTTGTCATATGAATTTGCCGCTTCTAGCGCGCCGTATCATTACTCAGTGTTTTTCAACCACTTCTTTTTACGTACTCTCTGTTCTGGTGATTTTTCATTAATAAACACATTTGTTGCTCCTTATGGCAACTTGTTTGTTCTAAAAGAATTCGGTAACAATTACTTGAATGCAGTGATTTACGTATTTTTACTTCTCGGATCTATGCCGCCCTATTGAACCATCAAACCGTTTTAACGGACCTGTTGGTGTAAAGAAATGATAATATGCAATGATTTTTTTAAAAAATATTTTTCAATGAAAATGATTTTATTTATTTGGCTTGTCATAATTTTATGATAATTACTCATTCCTCGATAGAATTTGAAAAATAAAGAATTAAGATTTCAGAAAAGGCGCATTTTTATTCCGCGTGAAAGGCAGCTTACGTGGTTTTTGTTTTCTTCGTGTAACAATTTGCGAATCTACGAAAAGCTTCTCGAATTCTTTGGGCGACCCGATTGTTTAACTTTTGTTTCATTCCGTCGTAAAAGTCTTGAGGGAGGGTTCCCAAATTACAGCGTACACTGTACGTTTGTGCGTAGAGGCGCCGTTACTGGGAAGGCGGGCGGAGAGAGCTCTAAAACAACTGCGTCGGCCCTCCGGCGCCCGCCGCGTGAATTGTACTGCTCCGCCGGCACCTCGTTGGGGCCGCGCCGTTGGGAGCAACGACGTACGTATGCCGGCGGGTCCCGGGCTGCGGTCTCCGCTCTCTTTACACTGCGTGGGAGGGTGGGCGGGTGCGCGGCGGGGCACGTCGGCCGCCGTTAAGACCTCCCACGGCGGGGCGTGTGTTTGTGTGTGTGCGCGTGTGTGCGCGCGCGAACGTGCGGGGTGCGTGTGCTGTAAGTTGGGTTTACACACGGACAATGGACTGTCCGACAGCTTAGTAGGTGGGTGCTTGCCTCATGTAAATGAGGGAGGGTTGGCGGCGCGGGGCGTGTGAAGCCGGTCGTAAAGCAAGGGACTGACTAGTTTCTGCGCCTAAAACGGTCCGCAGTTTCGGGGAGCATGGAGTTGCCGAAATGTTTGTTTTCTGGACGTCGTTTTGATGCCTGCCGGACGAGGTGATTTACAGTGGATTCGGGAAACCGAATACTTAACGAGAAATTCGAGTTCGAAATTGGTAAACCGTCTCAAGATTCATTCGCAATTCATTTCGCAATTTGTAAAATGCACTTCAAGATATCCATAATAGGAGTTCTAATACAATCGAATACTGCACTCGTAATCATTCATGATAGGGATTTCACCCAACATTGCTTTGTAAGAGAGTAATATGGAAAGTTCAGTGTCTGTTGCTCTGGTGGGTGCTATACCTGTATTTGCAACCCATAGACTGATAAAATTAATTATTATGCGCATTTAATGTCTTTTAATAAACATAGATTTCGATCGTCGAGCCTTGTCTGAATGCCAAAAAATCCGCAGTTGTACTATTTAATAAACTAATTAATTAATTAATTAATTAATTATCATATTATGCCATTAATATCATGGTTATCTTATTTCAACTGCAATAAGATGCAAAAGGCGTTCAAGGTACTGAAGGCTCCATCCAATATTAGAAACATTAATACTGTTCCCCAATGTATGTAACAAAAATGGCAGATTCAAAGTAATGCTAACAATAACGAATGACAGACTTGTATTTCCAACACAATACATATGATTTACGTGCGATGTTTTCATATAAGCAAACCTGTCGGATGCTTTCAAGCTCTTTGCCACAGCATGAACACCAAGAACATATTTTTCCACCGCGAACAAATTTCGTGCCAACGCAACGCCCGAGCTCGGTAGCCATATCGTGGCATAGAGTATCCCGGCCTTGAAATTTAGAGCAACCGCGTGACATAGTGCATATTTCGCAGAACGCCACAGATTATAACACAATGTAAACCGCGATATGGCCGCTTTTAATGCGAACTGGGCATACCGACGCGTCACTTGGCGCGCAGCTTTCCCGGCGATTTATGCCGGCCTCCGCGCTGTAAATACTCTCAACGGTCGTCGGTGGCACGGGCGCGCGCGTGGCTCCTGTCTGCGGTTTTGTGCGGTCAGCCGCCGCCGCCGCCGCCCCCACCGCCGCCGGGGTCGCTGATTGAATGATGTTTCGGGCACGTCAACGAGTACGGTCGTTAGTCCCGTTAGTGTTGTGAATGTTTCATCCTCCGGAAATGGCAGTGTACTTTCCACATTGAATGGGGAACCAGTGCCGACCTACACGTCAGTTTCCGGAGGGTTTCCCCCCACGCAACTCCCCTAGCAGGACAAGCTCTAAGCTCCCGACTGGTGTTCCTATGTGTTTGGAAGTATGTAAGTGTTTGTGTGTGTGTGTGTGTTTAAGAGAAAAGGAGAAGACAAGGAAGATGATGCATTAATCGCGCGCGGTGCTTGGCGTGTTTGTTAGGGTACAGCTTCGGGATTATTTTTCGGAGAAACTACAGAATATTACCGGTCAGAGCAGCCGACCGCTACAATTCTCCTCCAAATTGCCCCTAAATTCGACCCAGCTATGTAGCTAATGTCGAGAAAACGTCTCCGTCGGGACTCGAATCCTAGGACCTAGGACTCCAGACAACAGCAATGCTGGCTCGGGCGGGCCGGTGTCGTTGGTGCTGCGCTTGCCTCGGCCGCCCTCATCGGCATGCACCACTCGCCTGCCGGAGGCGGATGCCGTCCGTCAGTTCTCAGAAAGTGATCGGCGGTTGAAGCGGCTGAGGCGGCGACGTCGACCAACACGAACACGCGCGCGGAAGCCGCGGAGGACGCGTGCATGCGCCGTGCAGACGCCTGCTAACGGTTTGAGAACTATTAAGGCGTTAGGAGTGGTCAGACGAAGTCTATTTTTATTAGTGGTTGCACTAATTAGTCCGAAGCAGTGGCGCATGGTAGGGGGAGGTCTCATGGGCTTCAAGCCCCACCCTAGCCAATGATACATTTAAAAAATATAGCTTTTCTTAATTTTGTTGTATTAACGAAAACCATTCGATTTATCAATTGTTTACATTATAAATATCACCTAAAATGAGGGTGGGAGTGAGTGAGGGTGGGAGCTGTAGATAGTGTCGATTCGACTTGATGTATATAGAGCTTATTTAATCTTTTCATATCGTGACTATAAAACGTGCAAACGCACGTCTGGCATGGCAGTTACAAAGTGCTAAGAACTCAATGTAACAATCAGCTGACGGTTGGGAGGTATCTAAAGAAAAAATGCGGATAGGCTTCAAATACTTTACATGATATACTTTACATGATAATATACAAACGAACAAATTCTATATGGGTTAAAGAATGCACAAAAAGAAATATTTATACATTAAATAACGAACTTGACTCGATTAATTACAAACACAGGAAATTACAACTTTGGCAAGCAACCATACATAAAAATTATTTATATATGGAATATTAATTAATTATGTAATCATATCGTAATTATTTATATATGAAATATATTGTTGGCTCGTGAAATGTAATTTTGCTCATCTTACTACGTCAGTTGTCTCGCTGGATGAACTACATATCTTATTATCTGAGAAAATACTATAGCAAAATTTAACAGATCGATTTTTGGACATTAAACTTGTTGGTGTTTAATATAACTTCTTTTCATTAATACTTTCATGTGAATGAACACAAATTCGCATGATTGAATGCAATGGATTTGTAATTAGAAACCCCGTTTACATTGACTTCCAAACTTGCCTGTGTTAAAGAAGTGATGTCGCGTCAAACACCCCACCCCCACCCCAACCAGAATATCAAAACTTGAAAATTTGAACGTGCGAGCTTTCTTTCCCTATCTGTAATTTTTTTTATATGTTACATTCAATTTAATTAAAGGATAGAACAAGGATTCATAAAAATAATGTTCGCTTCATAAAAATAATAATAAAATAAAATAAAACACATTCACACCGTTAGGAAGAAATTAAGAAATATTTTCTGCAACTCGGTAATAACCGTTATTCTTCTTGTGTTGTGAAGATACATATTTTCTTACATGTTTATGTTTGTGTATTTTCTCACATTCTTAAACGTAACTATTCTTCCCCCTCAATCGTCACATACTATATTTTTGACGGTAAATAAATATACAGATGGCTTGTGACTCGCTTTATTAGTTCATAGGGAATTATGTCGGTATATATCAAAGCACAGGATTCCTACAGTTTACGTAGCGTCGTATATTCCCGAACACAAGATATGTGACACATCTCAAAAATAGTCATGATTTAGTTAAGAGAGTGTGTTTAGACAATAAACAATTTTTAGCAGTAAACATTTCTGAAAGGTGGTTCACCCGACAGCCGCAATATTGAGTAAATCACTTTGTCTTTGGCCGCCAAATAAATGGAGACAGTTGTACTATATTTTTTATTTCTTAATCAAATCTGAGAGTACATATGGCCGCAAGCGGCGGCCAAGCTGCGAGAGAGTGCGCAGGTACACGAGCATTGCTCCCACACATGCACCAACTCCTCTTTAACATTCGCTACACGTGTACATATATTTAAATACATTAGAAAATCGTTTATAAAGATACCCTGAGTATGTTTTCCATCTATGAAGCTCACAATTACTTCATCTACGAGCGGGCATATGAGCTTTCGCTCATATCCCGCGGCATACTTCGCACATGTCTGAAGCTTCATTCATCGATCACCTATCAGTGGTTTGTACTACTGTTCGCTACAAATTGGCGAGTTACATAAATAAAATGAAAGAAAATGTAAATAATTTCCGTTGCTTGTGTCAGAAAATGCGTAGGGTACAAAACATAAAACATAAAAAACATAAAACTTTAAAACACATACTTTAAACATAAAACTGCAACTCTGACCGTTGTACTGCAAAACCGTTGTTCTGCAAAATGACAATTTTTGAGATGTGTCGCCTTTCTTGTGCATCATCACGCGGTCCAGACACCACCGCTTTCAGGAATGAAGCGTTGTTCGCCGTTTCCAAATCAGAGGTTCGGTCCCATTCCGCCCTCGCGGCGCCCTCGTTCGCCGAGGCCAGCGCCGCCTCTGCGGATGAAGACGGCGTCTGTTCCGCCGCCAGCTGCCCTCGCCCTCGCCACCGCCGCCGTCCGGCGCAACTGATCTAATCGGCGGCGGAATGCCATAACGCAGGGCAATAGAGCGCGGGCGGCGACTGCTTTGCTACCCGCGAGAACCCACCAACCGGCTGCCTATCCGTCATCGCGATGGCCGTGAGCGATCTGAGCCGCCTGATCCGGCGCTCCGAGATTAGCGTAGATGCCTGACTCTAGAGGCTCGTACAAGCGCATGAATGAAATTCTGTGCTGTTAATCGCTTCTAAATGGGTTTGTTTGAAGGAGAGCAACCTATACCTGTGCCAGCGCACTGAGCCTTTCACCTCTGGGAACATGGTGGTAAATTCATTTTTATCCGTCCAATTTGTGGCGGACAATGTCGGTTCACTGCAGGAATTCTGGAGGTTCTTATGGTGGACTCTCGTTATCATTCGTGTCATATCACCATTATCGCCTAAGCACCATTTTTATTCCCTTCCAGGTTAGACTACAAATGCACACGTCATGGAATCATAATATTCGAAATATTTCTATGGGCTGCCGATCCGTGACTGTTGTTACCGCGAGCAACAAACCCTGCTGCTAATCGGTGGCAGAACCCAGATGTGGTGGTGATGGTGATCGTGAGTCCTCACAGAAACTTACTGAAAAATAGATTTTATTTTGGAAAAAAGAAAACAAATAAACTAAAAAAATGTTAGATTCCAGCAAGAAGATTTCGGTATAGGCGCGTGACCCTTCTAATATGTGGCGCATAAGTCCATTGGACAGTGAACCCTTTCCGAATTGAATTTCTGAATCCGCCTCTGCTGTTAGTCATGGTTTACGAGATTTGCGTAGTTCTTATTAGAGATGTTAATGCAATTCTATACCGACAATCGATTTTAAATGTGCTGTCTTACGAGCACTATGTTGTCGTTGGCTCATCAGGGCATCTTACGTTGGAATACAAGTAGTATATTATCTTTGCATGAATGTGAAACTTCATTTCGGAAAGAAGGAAAAAAAATGAGTATTTGTCTTTCTTCTGATAACTAATCACTTCCTACTATATTTCACTGATGTGCGGATCTATTAAATTAGTTTGCATCAAATGTAATATTTTACAGACCATTTTGCATTATGGTCAATTGGGCATTGTCAGAAGCGAGAATTACGAGGATGGAAATTAGACAACAAAAGGAGATCTGGAGTCACCTTCCACGGACGCCATTAAAACAAAGCATTATTCCAATTAATAGTAAACGGCAGGAACAACCATTTTTATTACACAATTTATTTTGATTAGTTTCACGGAACAGTATCTGAATATAATTGCTTCCTGAGGAGGTTTAGCATGGCCATTTATGGTTGTGCATCCTCAGAGTTCAACTAGCGACAGATAGTCGGCTAATTCCTATACCTGAAATTTTATTCTGGGCTGAGGCATATACCAATTTAAGAAACTTCTCATTCATCAAAATTGTTATCGTTCCATCTCTCGGTAGCTCTTAGATGACGGCATTGCGGAATCGAACCGTTACATCTAAAGATCTGAAAATACGCTGACAAAGAAGTGGTCAAACCTTCCTTGCGACCCGTATCTCAGAAGTTGCACCGGTGTTATTTCATTCCCGAGCGACGGGCTTGGGTGGAGGAGGAGGTGGACGCCGCCTAGGGTACGAGAACCTCGGTTTCACGTAAGTTGTTTATGCTCTCATTTTTTTCTTGAATAGCATCCGCATTCTTCTCGGCGATGTAGGCAAAGATAATGTTAAGTTATGTTATAGAAGGGATTTTACAGAGTTTATGTGTGGGATTAGTCGCTCCCCGAATAAGCAGGAACATAAGGACATGATGCTATTCCGTGGAATATACGATAAGACGATAAGGTACAGCTTTTAATCTAGATTTTAGTCTAAACGTCTTTTTTTCAGTTCATGCAGCATTTATGCTTGTAATAACACATATGTACGAAATAATATCAAGTGTCTTGTTTCCTACAAAACGTGTCGTTCTCTCACTGAAAAAGTACTTTTATCCTGTGATAGCTTTTGGGTTTACCTCTCCCCCGAACAATATGCGCGACACAAATGTAAATATGTTAGAACAAATTTTGGCTCACAAACAGTTGATCGGTTATTTTTACCCAACTGCCCGATGGAAGAAGTGTTGTTTTTTTCTCCATGAGCTTTTGCGGGTTTCTTTTTCCTGATTTCGAATCATTTTTACTAATCATCGGATTTGGATGTTTCCAGAATCAAGCATTAAATTTTCAGTGTAACAATATACGCTGCATGAAAGTTACTTTAAAATATAAATATATTACGAATACCACCAAGTGTGATATTCAACAGTTTAAAGCTAGTTAATTGCCCAAATTAAAATTTTAATTTGTGTTAGAAAAGGTGTAGTAGAGAACTCATTAATGCATCTGTTTAATAATATATGTTAAAAAATCAGATAAATGTAAACGCTAAAAAAAATTGAGCATTCCATTGATAATAGATATTAATAAAACGAGTTTGTTATGGACATAATAATGAAACTTGTATCAATCAAACTTATGTCTGCGACAACGTGAAGAAGGGTAATGAAAATGGCAGTTGCTATTTATGTATATGATTATTTTACCTGAACAACTTAGTTAATGTACTAATGTTACTTGTTCGTTTTAAAAACACCTTTCTTTTGTTTTGGAAACGAAGTGCTAGAATGAAGTCATTATTGCGAGTCAACTAGTGCTAAAATACAGCCATTAGTTCTTTGGTGCTTTAATGAAACTTTTCGTAGCATCCAGGGGTTTTTTCTTTAGGCTGATATTTTTTTCTTTTCCATCTCTCTCTCTCTCTCTCTCTGTCTCCTCTCTCCATCCTCTGTCTCCTCTCTCTATCCTCTCTCTCCTCTCTCCATCCTCTCTCTCTCCTCTCTCTCTTCAGATGCTTGTATGATGCGATCAAAGGAGTCAAGCTGACATCGTGTAAAATCTTATTTGCCCTCCTGATGTTTTGGTAGATCACTACGGTCGTCAGTAAGCGTAATTAATGGAAATAATGCGCAGTAATTAAATTGCTTTGACTGATGTGATTCAAAGATCAAATATAATCAACACCCTTTGATCAGCAGCCCCGTCGCGTGAGTGACATTCTCGTTAGCACCTGTGTGTCAACCAAGCTGCACTTGGTTGGTCGACCATGTAGAAATCCCCGAGTGAAACAGTTGAGTGATATTGGCGGTGCTGGTAATTAGTGACCATGTTGGAACAGACGGCGGTGCACCTCCCTTTGGTAGTTAATTGCTAGGACGCGTAGTCCTTGTAGGGCGGATTCGGAAGCTCTTGATGCTGGTATCTCGGAAGTATCGACCGTGACCTGTGTTACCATCGCGATGGTGAATACTCATTGTCGTAGAAAGTTTAATTAATTGCGACTAACATTAACAAAGAGTATACAAGAAAAATTGAAGCTTCACAAATGAGTAGGGATATGAAATGTAACTAAAAAGATAGAACAAAAGAGGAATTGGACTGATCACGTAAAAGATGTGGATCATAATATGTTCCGTGTGGATGTTGAGGTCGTGATGATGTGTGGCTGATGATATATGATATTAAGCCTGAAAATATACATCAAAAGTGTTCGTTAGTTTTTCCCTTTAGATATTGGGATTCCAAATCTGTACTTTTCTGTAGAATTTCTGGTGTTCATTGCGTATCCGCGACAGGTGTCATCTGGGCTATCATTTCCGTACATTTACATTTCATCATTACTTACTTTATTCTTACCATTACCAGATACTCTTTAAATTACTGATCGTTTCTAATATGTTAAAAGTCCAAGTTCGGAGAGTGGTATTAAGTAACATCATATTTATTTATTTATTTATTTATTTATTTATTTTACGTCAAAAAAACAGTTAAAAACTGCGTATGACGTGCTATGGGGAAATGTGAATTGTGTGCACATTTTCAAAATTCTGTGATCCCTACACTAAGTCATATACTACTTAAATTTTGAATTTTTGAAAGGGAGAAAAAAAAAACTCCCATGTAATAAAATCTATTTTCAAGGATAAACAAGCAATAAATTTTGAATATTGAAAGGGAGAAAAAACAACAAAAAAACTCCCATGTAAAAAAATCTATTTTCAAGGGTAAATAAGCAATAAATTTTGAATTTTGCAAGGGAGAAAAAAACAACAAAAAAAACTCCCATGTAATAAAATCTATTTTCAAAGATAAATAAGCAATAAATTTGGCTCTTATTACTTCCTGCCGCGACAACATGGAAACGATAATTTGAATAATTGTATTTCCCACTGAATTCTAGAAGACGTGCACAGAAAATGAAGTTACATTTATGTCCAGAAGCAAAACAAGGGGCCATCTCAGCATTTGCTCAATGGATCAAGGGAAACTGGACGAAAACCTGATCGAGATGGGGGTCATTGACCCGGAAGCTGTAGTACAATAGTTGTTACAGGTTGTTTATACTTATTTATACAGTCCAAATGGTAAATAATGCATTATGTATCATTGTTAAAATTAATGTTACTTTTCTTGTGATACTCAGTATAGTCTCTAATTGTATAGAAACAGTTTTGCAGCAGAAAGGATTTCACTTGGGATTTAAACTTTTCTATTGAATTTAATCGTTTAATGTCATCTGGCAAAGTGTTGTAAAACAATGTACATGTATTGTATGTGAATTTTTTGTAATGAGCTGTTGATACTGTCACCTGATGAATATGATTTCTACGTCGAGTGTTATAGTAATAGACCGGCATTTTCTGAAAATATATTCCCGCCCTTAAGCAAGTCATTTTTGACAAAAACCACTGATTCGTAAATAAACAGACAAGGTAATGGTAAAATTCCTAGATTAATGAAGAGAGGCTTACATGAATCACGTGGGTGGGATTTGGTTATTCGTACAATTCGTTTTTGTAATCTAAAAGTCTGGGAGCTATAAGATGTATTTCCCCAGAATATTATGCCATATCTCAGGCGGGAATGAACATTCGCGAAGTATACACAACGAGCAGTATGAAGGCTGACTGAATTTGCAAGAATTCTGTACGCGTAGCATAATGAACTTAATTGTGTGTTCAATTCATTTAAATGGACGTTCCATTTAAGGTTTGACTGAATTGAGAGACCTAAAAATTTTGTTGCCTTAACATCAGTCAATGGTACACTGTTCATTTTCAATGGAGCACAGAATTGTTTATTTGATATGGAAAACTGCATTAAACCGTTTTCTTTTCGTTTACTATTAATTTGTTATTTCGGAACCAATTTGAAACATCTGATATTGTACTATTTACGGTTTCTTTATTGCAAAGGATGTTCGTATCATCCGCGAAGAGAACCGTTCTTCCGTTTCGAATCGTCGAAGGCATATCGTTTACGTAAAGTAGGAACAGAATAGGGCCTAAAATCGATCCTTGAGGAACTCCACATGCAATGGGCAAAGAGTCGGAAAGGTGCGTACGTAATGTTCCATCATTCCAGTAATGTATTTCAACTCTCTGAGATCGTTGTTTAAGGTACGAACATAACCAATCTAGAGCAATACCACGAATTCCATACGAAGGTAATTTGGAAAGTAAAATGTCATGATCAATTACGTCAAAAGCTTTTGAGAGATCTAAAAATAATCCAATAGGTGCCTCGTTTTGATCCAATGATGAGGCGACATCTTTAAGAAAAGAAAATATAGCTGTTTCCGTTGATTTTGATTTTCTAAATCCATGTTGGCAATCTGAAAGCGCGTCGTGTTTAGTGAGAAAGGTTTCCATTCGTACGTAAAAAAGTCTCTCCAATATTTTTGAAAAAACTGATAGAAGAGAAATGGGCCGATAATTTTGAATTTCATTTTTCTTGCCTTTTTTGAAAAGCGGCTTAATTTTAGCTGTTTTGAAAATATCTGGAAACGTTCCAGTGCATAAAGATGCATTAAATATGTGAGTTAACGGGTGTACAATGGCATACGCACAAGTCTTTAACAAAGAATCTGGGAATTCATCTAAACCGGACGAATATTTATTTTTTAGTTTACTGATTATTTTGAGAATTTCATAGGAAGAAGTTTCGGAAACGAACATTGTGTCTAAAATTTTGGGTGAACTGTCTGTTTTTGAATTTTGTGGCTGAAAACCCTTAGTGAGATCGGCAGCAATTCTAGAAAAGTATTGGTTAAAGAGATTAGCCACTGTTGCCGGATCCTTCACATTTATATCGTTATATTTTAAAACAACATTCTCTACGGGTTTTCTAGTTGATTTGGTAGTATTGTTTATTATATTCCACATTGCTTTTGTTTTATTATTTGAGTTCAAAATATCCTGATCGTTTTTCGTGATTTTAGCCTGCCTTATGACTTTTCGTAACAATGTTTTGTATTTTTTAAAGTAGATAAGGAAATCTTGAGATACGTCATGACGTTTAGAAATAAAGTAGAGAGTACGTTTATTTTTACACGATGTTCTAATTCCTTTTGTGATCCAAGTATTACTTTTCGTGAAATGTTTAATTTTCTCTTTTTAATAGGAAAGCATGCGTTAAAGAGAAATGAAAGCTTTGAGAAAAATAAATTATATTTTTCATTTGTGTCAATAGCGTTATAAACTGCCTCCCATGATTCTTTCAGCAAGTAGTCCGTAAATAACTTTATGTTAACTGTAGTAAATGCTTTGCACATGCGTGTTTTATTTATTGTGTCAGTATTCATGTTATTAGTAATTGTAAGAATTTGTGCATCGTGGTCACTGTAACCTAGATTATTCGTTATTACTTCATATCTAGTTGTGGTTTTGTTAATTATAATTTGATCTATTGCTGTTTGTGATTTAAGAGTATTCCGTGTAGGTACGTTCACTGTAATATCTAAATTAAAAGAATGAATTAAATTGAGAAACTGCTCTTTTTCGCGGGATTCGCTCAGAAAATCAATATTGAAATCTCCACATACAACAATGGATTTGAAAGAGAGATTACTAATTTTGTTCAGAGTTATCTCTAGATTTTCTACGAAATTGAAATAATCTAAAGCTTGCTTTGTTGGAGGTCTGTAGATGCAAAGTAAAATAATTTTGAGCGTAGTAAGATGTACAACTGTTATTTCAAAATCTTTTTCAACTGCATATAAATTGAATTCTGACAAGAAGGTAGAATCAATATTATTTCTTACATAAATACACGAACCTCCGTAAGCAGGGCCTTTATTTGATTCCCTTGCTCTACAATAAGATCCTGCAAGGTAAAAACTAGGAATTTTGAGTGTGTTTAGATCATTATGAGATAACCAATGTTCTGTAAAGCAAAGAACATCTATTTGACTGAGATCACACTCTAATGCTGCCTCGATAAATTCCATTTTATTTGAAAGAGATTGCACATTATGATGCATTATTTTGAATATTTTTCATGTACCTACACGGATGCTTTTCTGCATCTGACTCTAGTTGCTATTTATTTTATCTCATTTTTTACCTCGAGTGCGTGGTCAGGAAAAGGAAGTATCGTGTCCCAGCAGTGTTAGGAGGTGAGGAAGGAGGGGTTACAGATGTAGGGGAATGAATCATGGGAGAGGTAGTACAAGGATTAGGTTCATGGGATAAGGTAATTGGATCCAAAGGGGTTCCGGAGGATGGAAGAGAACTAGGAGATGTAGGTGGGGATGAATCTTGGATAGGATACTGCTGAGGTGTAAGGATGTGTTTAGCAAGTTCGCTACCGAGTGCATGTTTTCCGACAAGGTTCAAATGAAGACCATGCCGGGTGAAGTGTTTTTCTGAGAGAAAGTTAAGCTCAAATAATTTAACATGTGTGCCTCTCAGATGCAGTTTTAATTTGTTGTTTGCGTGTCTAATTTCTTTGCACAGTGTTGGTTTGTTGTACCAGAAGGGCAGAGTCGAGATTACAATGTTCGTGTTTTTGGCGGCACGTTGTAGTT
>BLKR01010388.1:38996-58085 GCA_011170035.1 Teleogryllus occipitalis | reverse complement strand
GTTAATTAAAAAATAAATTCAGATAAGTTTTTGAGGAGTTGTGAATGCATTCACAGATACACTTCACCTGCTCCCAATTTACGGACAAGTTTTGAGAATCCTAAGGAGTAGCCCGCGCGGCAAAAAAATGTGTTTGTTACACAAATATTGTGGTATGTAACTGAACAGGCGCCGAAATCCCAAATTCCCCAATCCCAAATTCAAGTAGGCAACTTAACATCTCATGCGCTTTCTTCACTTACGTTTATGGACATGACCACTGCCTTTCTGCTTCGCGAAGGTACGCATTTCAGAAACGTCAAGTCTCGCCAGCTGGAGGTAAAAGTGTGCAGTTTAAGGGTGCATGGCCACAGCGACTGAAGCCGAAAAATGAATGAAACTTTTCTAGCGCGCAACGTCAGCAGAGCTGAGAATAAGAATTACAAAACTTTTGTCAAAGACGAAGTCCACTAGCAGGTGTTACAGCAGGAAAAGGCCACGTAAAGAACTTCAATTTCCCTTTCTCCAACACCCATTAGTCAGCAACTATCAGCTGATTTCTCACCAGGCAATATTAAGTCAACGCGTGCAGATGCTTTCTTCTGAGAGCAACTGTTTCTGCTTCCTAAGGATTGAGTGCGTCATTCACAGAAAGTATGCAATTTTATTTGATTAAAAAACTATACTAATAAGAGAATGATATCTTCGGTAGAAAGAGAGAACGTCTTGCATTCTGAGAAAAACTCCCTCTCTCACAATCCCCATACATCTAAATAAAACTTAGTCGTGCCTCCTGTCGAGAACGTGGTGATGTTACATTTCTTTCGCAATGCTAATTGCCTACTCATGGACTACTGACTCAGCGCTTGCCGTGATCAACGAAATGCCTTCCTGTAGGATCCCAAGTATAATTCATTAAACATCGTAATTCTCTCTCCGACAGCGCCCAGACCCTATTTATTTATTTATTTACAAAGCTTATTGTGCAAAAATTGAACGCATTACATAATTGTATAGTGCCATTTCTTTACTTTCATTCGAGAAATTTAAGGCAATGCATGGACGGATGAACGAGTTCAATGGATAGACGAGCTTGCCTGATATGATAATGAAACAGTGTAAGAAAAAGTAGGGAAAACGGGAGAAAACCTACCTTCAACACGCTTTTAACAGCACAAATTCCACAAGGATCCGCCGGAATATAAATGATATTCTGAGGAACGTTGGTGGCATTCCCACTACAAAGCTACGAGTCGCTCTTCTATGCGGTTAGGTCAAAGAGCGCACGATACGGCTTGGACCTAGGAAGCCTGCTGTCGGCGGCTGAGTCGAGCGCTCCCAAGAAATTAAGCCAACTCGGCGACGCGAAAGATGACCGTGGGAGGACGGTCGCGTCGCCGTTCCCCTCCTCCGCGCCCAGCAATCCCCCTTGATACGGGCGACCTCCGACAGCGGCGCGGGAGTTGCGCAAGGCGCGTGGGCGGGGCGGGGCGGGGCGGGGCGACCGAAACTGGAGCGAGGCTGTCAGCGACGCGCAGCGGCCTCTGGGCTTGTACTTCGGCGCCATCTCTGTGATTTCATATCCATTCAGAAACTGAATAATAATTCCGTAGGTATGCCCATGGGGAACACACACATTTAAAGGCCACCAACTGATTAACCGATGTTGACCGGTTATTTTTTATTACAATTATCTAATACGTACTAATAGCCCCGCATGCCTTACCCACCTCTCCCACCCCGCCCATCCAACCCACTCCGACCCGTGTCGGCCGATAACGCTGCCATGTAGATGCTGCATTATGCATCGTTTCTGGCAACCTTTTGGAATCGCAAACGTCCCGGGAGTGCTTTTTCTCTCAGATTCTCAAAAGTGTTCGAGGGAAAGTCATATAAAAAAGAAATACAATTTCTTGGAATAAAGGTCAATCACACACCACCTTCACCTACAAATCATTTGTTTCAATTGTTCTTAAAGGACCTGGGACTGTTAAATCCATAACGCATGCTGTTAAGAGCGGCTTTTCGTTTTTGTGTTTGCGTTAAGTCGATATAATAGTAAAATATTACGAAAACTAATAAACATACAACAATAACAGTAGCGAGGAATGTAATCTTCGAAATTTCGTTTCTCGCAACACACACAACAGAGACCACTGTTGGCTGGGGCAAACAGCGCGAATGGCGCTCATAAACGCAGTCTGCGCCGTCGTCCTTTGCGACCTGAGCGGCGGCGGAGGCGACGGCGTTCCGCAAACGACTCCCTTCGGGCTCTCCAGCGCGCGCCCAAGGAAACCCGCAGCTCGGGAAGCCGAAAACAAAACGCAGCACAACCTCAGCGCCTGGCCTTGCAAGCGGAATATTACGGAAAGTTTTCAGCGCCGATAGTGCAAATATACGCCGAGTGAAAAGACGCGGAGTTCGCACTAAATGGAGTTAACCGTTGCACTCAGATCGCACGCTCGTTTCTTCAGGGTACATTCTATTTGAATTAAATTGTAGCATCGTAAGGAAGAACAAAACTAATCGATAGGCTGATGTCTCAAGAAAGTAATCCTTCATAGGAATTGTGCTTCTGATGACACTCGATTTGCTTTAGGCGTAAAACCGCTTCGATAGTTGTTTTTCTTTAATTTATTTAAAAAATTCTTGGAATTATATTATACTAGGCACATGTATAATTGATTTAAGACTAAAAGACTGTAACTAATTCTTTATATTCTCTCTCTCTCTCTCTCTCTCTCTCTCTATATATATATATATATATATATATATATATATATATATATATATATATATATAATTTTTTCTATCGGGTTTTTCTTCCACACTAAAAAATATAAGGGCATACGGTTTTTCAATAAACATAAATTTTAAGAAGAAGGAACTCGACAACCATATTATCATACGAACTCACGAATTAAATTTTTACATATTTTTCATTTTCTGGTACTCAGATTTCATTCCATGCTATTTTATTACACATAAGCGTCTTATGCAACGAAGTCTTCTTCGATACCGTGGTACATATCTATCACAAGAGAATTCATTTAGTATTCTCGTAGAACATAACTTCATGGTTATAACATGTAAACCTTAACGACACGTCGTAATCGTGTAATAGCTGAATGTTTGTCTATGAACACGTACTCTTAACTCCCACGAGATCACGTCATGCACTCCCAGCACGAAGTATGACTCGTTACTTCTCACACAAATAAACTGTGTTCCTTCAAAAAAATTGCCCGCGCTGCCGCGTGACACTAGCAAATCGCCCAGACCTGACGGGGCGACTTAAACGCGCCGGTTGCTTTACGGGTGCGCAGGCAACAAAGCGCAACGCCCTCACACGTCATGCAAATCTCAAGCGCCGTCGCGGCGCGGAGAATGCCACGCGAAAGATAAAAATAACGCCCATTTCTCGTGCTCTGCGCGAGGCCAATAAAAAGCAAGATGGAGTAGGAGAACGTAGGCGACGGTGACGGTGGATAAATACACTTTATTTGTGCTCTGCCCGACATGCACTCCACCCCCACGAGCCCGCCCAGCTATCCTCCTAGTTCGTCGGATTCGTGAAGGCGCTACCGGATACCGGATGCTTGGCTAGCAGCGTCTCTACTGGATACGACCGGTAGCGGTAGCTCAGTGCATCAACTGATGTCACTGCAGCGCTTCTGTCCGGGAGGTCCTAGGTTCCCACTCCCCACAGCGGCAGGATTTTCGACACTAGCTTTCCAGCTAGGTCGAATGCAGTCGCTGTCTGGAGGAAAATTCTAGCGGCCTGCTGCTCTGATCGGTAGTTTTCCGTGGTTTCTACGATCAAAATCAGGCGAATGCCGGAGAAGTACCCTACCAAACGGGCCACCGACCGCGCGCGATCTATCCTTCCTCTTCCTTGTCCTATCCTCTCCACTTACACTAACATGCACTACACTACCACATATTCCGGGAGACCGGTCTGGAGCTTAGAGCTTGTCCCGCCTGGGGCGGTGCCCCGCTGGTGGGAGAGTCCTGGTTAGGGGGAAACCCCACTAGCCGACGGTAGGTCGGTGCCGGAGCTCGCCATCCAGCGGGGAAAGATCACCGCCATCTCCCGAGGAAAAAACATGCACTACACTAACGGGACTAATGACCGAAGCAATTGACGCGCCCGGAAACACGAAAAAATCAATCAATCAATCTACTGGATACGCGGATGGGGTTGGAGATTGGAATGGGTGGAGGGTTAAGCGATCCTGGGTAGCACCAACTGAAACATTTTACTACTAGATTCTAAGATAGTGCGGATGATTTTTTTTAAAATTTTTAATAATCATAAAACAAAATATAAATATTATATTGTCTAGATAAAAGTAAAGCGTTCGAAACGAACATCAGTAAGAATAGGATTAGAGGGTAAGAATAGGTTTTGAGGGTCATTTTACGGTGGGATAAAAATAAGAACAGGAGAGAGATGACATTATTGTCTCCCGTATAGCAAAGTATTTTTAATTATTCCACAAGTGGATTTTTTACAATTTTCTTTAGAATTATCTGAGCTTCAATAATCACTTTCTTATTTATTGTATTGTGTAACTGCTGAAAAAGTCGCTGCATGCCATCTGAACTCTCGCTACACGGAAATTTCATGACGAGTTGTCAGAAAAAGGAGTGTCATTCTGCTCGGCAGCTAGCATAAAACAAAATATACACAAACTGAATTTAAAGATCAAGGTTACGCCAAACACATTGAAATAGAAATGTGTCACACCACCACCAGTGTAAAACAGTGCCTCGTCCATGATCCAACATGAAACTGGCACAAACCGGGTGCGATATAAAAAATTAACACATGCTCCCGCGAACTACAACGCGCTCGAGCAGAAATTCGCAATCACCTCTTCATCACCCTCTGTTTCACGGGCATCAAGTACATGGGGCTAACGCACCGACGCGGCGTGCGCAGATCACACATGACGGGGACGGGCGTTCGAATTAGATTTATTAGTTGACCTGTCGCTCTGGCACAATGGCAGATTCATTATGAAATAAAATATCGACACGAGATGTACACAACTAGATTTTCATTATGTTGTGATAAACTAATTAGCAACCGACTGTAATTACTTTAAAGAGACTGACGTTCTACATCAATATACGATGTGTCCTCGTTTAGCCATTATGCCACAGAAACAGGACAGAAAAACAATATAACGAATTCAAGGGTGTCAGAGTGGGATTAACCTGCACATTTCGAGTAAAGATTGTCCGAATGTGAAAGAGTGATTTTTAAATAACCTTCAAGTGATTGAGGAAAGAGAATAATTTTGTACAGAACGTCGAAGAGAAAACTTTATTTACATTGAAATTTATATTTACAGATAAACGTTCTTTAATATTGAATTGTAATTAATTGAATTAGAAACTCTTGGGCAACAATTTCTGTAGGTATAATAGTGTTTGCGACAAATTTTATTTCATTTATTAATTTATTATATCAACCCTTGAACCGTTGGTCAACAAAAGGCAATTAAGATGAGAAGCTGTATACTTGGTGACTTCGATACGGAGCGAAGAACATAGAAATGGCTCCTTTTCCCAAGAAATAAGCCTTCTCAAAAAATAGTGAAAAAAAAATAAGTCTAATTCGTTCTGGGTTACACGAATTTACAATTAAATTATTCATGTCTCTGCATAGTTTAAAAAAATAAGCTTTCTGAGTTCCCTTATTTTCGGCTTACTGAATTCGTGGCAACGGGCAGACAAACACAAACAAACATTCACGTGCCACATCAGCAGCATCACACGTAGAGGTCCGGCCATCGCTTCTCCACTCACACAGACAAATGCTCACATTCGGCCTTGACCGAGATGCTCTTCATATTTCCTGCGTTCTTTTTTTATTTTTCTATTTTTTCGCGGAAAATATACTTCCATGAATGGAGACATTTTACACGCCCTAAAAACATCGTGGAATTCCATGTATGCTGTAAAACCCCGTGCGTGATAATATGGAGAGAAACGTATCGCTTTGCATAACACACAGCAGTTTCGAATTATACGAAAGTTGTATGCTACAAGCACAGAAAGTGGCATTCTAATAAATCTTTTTGTGTAATTTTTTATATTCAACAAACACATAGACGTAGTATAATAAAAACGCGGTGCAAATGAAAAGTAAAAACAATATTGTAAGTACAATCACCGATTTGAAAATAATGCCAAAATTAGTTCTGACTAAACAATTGGACTTTATCATTAGAGAAGGTAACGCTAATCAAATCCCTGCGCATACACATCTTTTTCTTTCCTTCTCAAGCTTCCTATACTTCATCTAACGTTTATTTATTTATTTATTTTACGTCAAAAAACAGTTAAAACTGCGTATGACGTGCTATGGGGAGAAGTGAATTCTGTGATCCCTACACTAAGTCATATACTACATGAATTTTGAACTTAAAAAAAGACTATCATGTAATAACATCTATTTTCAAGGATAAATAAGCAATAAATTTTGGGCTCTTATCCATGTGGTTCTTCGTCAAGGAATAATACTTCCTGCCGCAACAACATGGAAACGATAATTTGAATACCTCAATGAATATAATATAATTAGAATTTCCCAATGAATTCTAGAAGACGAGCACAGATAATGGAGTTACATTTCACCCGCCCTTTCCAAACCTCTATTTCCTGCTCGACTCCGTCCTTTCCTTTCTGGACATCATCTCCCTTCTCTCTTCATCTGCCTCACTCGCACATCCGTCACACTAACGGTCACCAGGAGCCTGTCTGTCGTCCCGATCCTTCCAGCTGGAACGTACGTGAACGACGCCCACTTCTTCGTCGCCGATGTTCCCATCGTGCCCTCGGCTCAGAAGCATCGGCGCGCGGGCTCTCGCGTGCGATTTAGGGACGAGACCGGGGCCGGGGTAGGGGGGTGCAGCGGCTTCGGGACCGCTCCCCAGGGGGAAATTCGTTCAGAGCAGCACCAGCACGCGAGTCTGCGAGAGGCGAGGAAACCACACGTACAAACGTGTTTTTCTGTACAATTGCAAGCGTGTGGGAAAATAGACTTGCGAGAAGTTCACATGAATGCCGCTGTAAAACTTGCCTTCAAATAGGAACTGGCAGAAGCATGTAACGCATTAGAGTTATCACTCCTCACGTTATTACTATAATTAGTAACTAGGAATAGAATACTACAATTCGGAAGGGAATTATTTCGTGAAGTGTGTACTGGAAAATGTACTGATGTTTCTAACAATAAGAAAAAACAATGCTTTGTCGATGCAATTGTCGTAGAGAAAAGAAGAAAGCGAGATAGGACAGAGAGAGGGAGAAACGAGGCGGCAGAAATGCAGAAGTGAGAGGGAGGAGAGAAGCGATAAAAGAAGAAAGTGAGAAACTAAACGAATGTCTGCGAGCAGGTGTTTATTTGCAGGAGGAATGATAAAACAATCATGCGATTCAAATTGTTCAAAGAATTGTCACCCCGACCGAGAATCGAAACCCGGTCTCCTGGCTTTCCGCCCTAGAACAACTAAGCGTACACCAGGATTCACGAGTTCAATTCCCGGTCAGAAGGGAATGACAATTCATTGAACAATTTGAATTATTAAAATGCACGTGTTACCAGTAACAAGGTCACAGCATGGAAAACATGGCGCGGAACATATTTCCGGCGTAATTTCCTCTCTAATCAGGTGACAATTGAAATCATGTGATCATCATAGAGGAAAGAGCCAGAAGAGCAAATGAGTTCCAGAGGGGTACAGGCGCCTGCACCTTGATCACCCATGCGGGCTGCGCGGCGAGAGCACTCGGGTTGGGCGGTGCCCGGGAGGAGGGGAGGGGGGCAACTGGGTCTCGCAGTCAATAAGCGCAAGCGGGAGCCGGCACGGTGGCGGCGGCGGGGAGGGGCGGAGCGGGGCGATGCGGAGCGGGGCGGAGAGCGGGGTGCCGCGACCCCGGCCGTGATTGAGGTGCACAAAGCCGCGAGCGCCCGGCGGAGGTCGCGGAGCGCGATGCAACAGCGCAGCGGCAGCGGACGCACTCAGCTCGCAGGCGCACGAGCCAAGCGCGCACGCTGCATACGCGAGAGGACGAAAGTTGGCGATGGCGCTACAGCCCAGTTCGAGCCTTCCTCTCACATTAGTGGACTCGCTGGTGACTTTTCTAAACTGATCGATCTCCAGATAGTTTTGGGTCACGTATCCCGATTGCATCCGGTGGTCTATTTTTCCTAAATTTTTTACCTGTCATCTCAAAAAGGCCTATTCCGATTACATCCCATTTTGTTTACCTCGTGAGTAGAAGGAAGAGCTCGTCCAGGTTTCAGTGTTTCCCAGATCGCCTTTCGCTTTCAGATTTGAAGAACATGAAAGGGAAAAAGAGCAACGATCCTTTAAACGTTATTTACTTTGAATTACTCTTGTTTTGTATTGTCAATTCGAGTAAGGTTGTTATTTTGGAATTAAACTGAATCTACTGAAACTGATTTCTACGTCTACTGTGTGCTGGTAGAGTTCGAGATACATGGCTATTCCTTAAAACATGCAGAATTAAAATATTTATATTTTGGTTAGAAAATACACAGTACCGAAGATTGCGGCAAGTTCGCTTGTGTCGGAAATTTTCTCTGGACTAATACGAGAACACCGATTTGCGTTAATGAAGAATGTAACCGTAACTGGATTGCTTCTTCCTTCCCCTTCCCAAACACCGGCCGGGACGCAACGTGGCTGGGCCTTCTGAGGTAGCCAAAGTGAAAGGGATTAACTGAGAAGTGGATGAGAGATAAACCTGACCGCGGAATGCAATCGGGCAATTGCTAATTTCGGGAATACGAATAGCGGTAGGGATAAAGGGACCACTCCGTCGCTCAAATGAATACGTGGGAATGGGGTAAGAATGAAGATAGGTATTCCGTTGGTTGATTTGATTTATTTAGTCCAAAAAAAGACAGTAAAATCTGTACGTGACATATGGGGGAGAAGATCATCTTTAATGTCCATAGTCCGGCATCCTCCTGAAATAGATAGGAAGGAGAAACAATCAACGTGAACAGTCGATCGTTTAAATTCTCAATTCAGGAAGAACAGAAGTTATGTTCAATTTCTACAGTGGTGGAACGATGAAACAGCCGCTGTGTAAATTATAACCTCATTTCGCTTTATTCTTCTTCCAAAACGTATCTCCAAAAATATAATTAATTTTCGCTTTTGTGAGAGCAACACGGTCACGGTCGCTTGCATATTAACATTCACTGGATGAATGCACATTAATGACCGTAATAGATGCATGCAAAATGAAAAGCACTATTTAGAGCAAGAGAACTGTGTATTACCGTACCGTTTTGTGAAATTATATACACGAGACTAAAAACATACATTGAATGTGCTGACGAATATGTCACAATGTTTCCGCATTGCAGAACTAATTACCTAAACTAGCAACACAAAACAAGTCAAACACGTCAAGCGAGAAAGTGAATTACATATAAATCCACCGGTATAAAGCTTAATAGAGTCAAATATTGAAGAATACAAACTCTTTGAAGCCTTTGCTTTAGATTCAGTGAGGCTACAAATAACATTGAATTCAGTTGCTGCAGCTTCTAAAAGACACTCGTTTTTTCCTCTAGCAAACTCATCAAGAATTGCTTGAAGCATTAAAATAAAGCCTAGCAATTTCCATGATTCCCCTGGGATAATAAAATTAGTATATTCCACTTATATTGATAAAGATGTACACATTTATAGTATTTATCTTATATTCATGAATCGATAATAATTATTCCTGTACCCGTTTCTAATTAAACTCAAATATGTTCTCCACAATGCAAACAGACTTTTAATGTACTTGTATTCCACAGCACATCTTCCTACTTATAACTCATCTATTGGAAATTTCTTATTACCCCATGAAGTTCTCGAAGTTTCTAACAAACTAAGGAAAAAATATCGTACAAGAGACTTTAAATACATTGAGTTCACATCTTTAATGATGCACAACTAATGATACCATTTAGAAAACCTCGATTTGGAAATGTAACGATCATTTTCATAAGTATTCAATATTTAAAAATAATTCATATAATATCAATCCCTAACTATACTATATCATTCATATAATATCAATCCCTAACTACAACAATTTTGTATTTCTCAATTTGCTGTCAAAATTGAATACTACGTTAAAGGACTGAAAAAAGAAAATTAACGGGTATATAGACTATAATATCTTAATTTCTTTCAAAATGTGACATTGAAATAAGCGATCCCAAGCCCTTCAATTAATCTGGCCTTTAAAACCCTCCACCAAAGAGGCATTACAGGATGTCACTGAGAAAAATACCTGTTCGCAGCTCACATATATATGCTGCAAACAGGCAGTTAGTGAAAAACAGCCCAAATAGGTAATCAGTTTTATGCAACGTGGCTACATGGGCGCTTATTACATTGCTGCACCCACACCGCACTTCATCAAGAATCAGTTCAATCTAATATTTTCTCTTTACAATAAAGCACGTTCCTTCCAACTATGATCCCGTTTTCATGAGTTATGGATACTTGTTCCCCTCGGTGTTGCGTCCCCTGCCTGGGGCAGGGCCTCGTCGCCGCGCGGGGCGGGCGCGGGCGCTGGCGCGGGGCCCTTCCATTACGCGGAGGCGCGGGCCGCAACTCCGCGCTTCCTGGCGCAAATTGGCGCGAATTGGCTGAACGAGCGCGCCCGGGGCCTCCCGCGGCCACGCGTCTCGCCTCTCGCCCGCCCGCCCGCCCACCAGCACGCACGCGTCTCGCCTCTCGCCCGCCCGCCCGCCCACCAGCACGCACGCTCGCCCGCCCGCTCGCCCGCCCGCCCGCTCGCCCGCCCGCTCGCCCGCCCGCTCGCCCACTCGCCCAGCCGCCTCGCTCTGCAGCCACCTGCCCCAACCCCTCGCCAGGCACGCATTTACCTAGACAAAAGGAGCACTTGCCCCATCCACGGGAGGCCTCACGCAACCGAAATAGAAAGATTCGGGTAACAAGACACAAACATGTTTGTATCAGTAAAATCTTCCATCAAATGGTCTAAACATGTATTTATATTTGTGCATAATAACTTTCAATTGTATTTAATTTTTTAAAAAGGTACATTAAATTCTACAACCAATTTGTTAAACTTCATTTCCATTCGTACAAAAAGTTATAGCATAATAAAATATTTTTAGTAACCTTTTTTCTTCTCCTCGGAATGGGTTACCCCAACACGACTTTGTGCCCCGCAGTTGGTAAATCCGGCCCTCCCTAGCGCCATTCTCAGCTTGGCGATTGAATAAGGCTTCTTCGGAGGGATGCTTACTCCAAAAAATAAGAGAGAGAAAAAAACGGGCGCGCGACGTCGGGGAACGCCCGTCCAAAGAAAAGAGTGAAAGGCGCCCTGCGTACGTGACTGCACACCCGACGCGCGGGGCGAGCGCTTCCGCCCCCGCGCCGCCTCAGCCCGGCCACGCCCACACGCCGCACCCGCGCCCTCCGCGAGCGCAGAAGCAGCGAGGTCGCCCGAGGCCCCTCCGACAGATACTGGCCCTTCATTGATGTGAGCGGTTTTATTGGCACCCATCCACACCGGGAGACGTGGTCGGTGAGTAATATGTGGAAATTATTCGCATTCATTTCACGAACTAGCTAGCTTGTGCTCTTTCCCTCATTTATTTTTATCATTCCGCCAACTGGAGCATGATGTCAATGCATTTTATGTAGCCAGAAAGAAAGCATTTTAAAACACTATTTTTAAGAAATGTTATTCACACACGTGCACATTTTCATCAGTTTTTCCACATAATTTGTATCAGTTCTCACAATATTATTTTGAGTGACGATATTGGAACAATATTAATAACACTTGTTAAAATAATCCTTAACCTCCAACTACACGGACTGAACTAACCCTTGGATGTATTACCAACTGGCGCTCATGTTTGGGAGGAGAATACACGTCACAAAGCAATACGGTCTCGGCAATGTTCAACTGTTTTATCGATCTGTCGAAAAATATTCCCCTGACTTGAACGGGTCTTAGTGGAGGGAGGAAAGATAAAGGGCAGAGGCGGGGTACATAACGCAAGAGCTACTAGCAGAATCAGCCAGCAAACACTGACGATGCGGGTGATGATTTTGATGACAAGCAGGCCGAAGCAGCAGAGGGTGAGGAGGCTGACGGGTATGTCACCAACAGGTACGGAAGAGATGTCTGGCAGACGTTCAGATGGGTTCGGGAGTGGCGCCCCGATGAAGACGGCGACAGCTACTTGGCTGCGCGAGAAGCAGGAGCTCCAGCAGGAACTCACTTTCCCATTTGCCGGCCGCCGCGCACGCCGCCTCCAAACGAGTTTCTTTAAGAGGAGCGAACTTAATCTGGCAAAAGGAAGAGGCTGATCAAACGGACTGCCACACGGCGGAGATTTCCACGAAGACGGCTCCGGGAAGGCGATGCGGAGGTCGCCGTCTAGACAGCGACAGCTCGGGCAAAAACCTAACCCCGCTCCTGCTACCTCTTCCGCCCCGCCCCGCCTACGAGGCTAACCCCGCCAAATCTCCCGTCCAGCTGAAGGGTCTGTCCCGCCAAATTCTTTCCTGCTTAACTCTCTTACTCTGTCAAACCCTCCGTCTCGCCCGACGCGCTTACCGGGCCGAACTCTCTTCTTTGACCTCTACCCGCACAACAGTCCGTACTGGCTCGTTTTTCGCCCCGCCCAGCTCTGACCTCACCACCCATCTCCTCACTAAGGCCCGGTCTGACTGCCCCGCCCACCTCTTCATCCCACCCAACCCTCCGACTCTCCCCGTTCAATCCAGTCCCACCTCTCGTTTGGTGCTGCCCCGACAGAAGAACCGGCGAGGAAGTTATGAATTAGTTGCTAAAACATCTCGCTTGATCGTCTAAGCGGGTTAATTTAATTACGTCGTCGGCGCGGGACCGGGCGCAACGGCGCAGACAGGCCGGAGAGAACGCGCACAAACGAGCGAAGACGAGGCGGGCGTCGGGGACGTCTGGGCACCGCCACAGCGCGGGGGCGCGGCGGCTCCCGGCTACACAAGGGCGGACGCGGCCGGGGTGGAACGAGGGCAGCCAAAGTGCTAATTGGGATTCCACAAAGGAGCGTAATTGAAATATGGAGTGGATGGGGGTTCTATTAGGGAGAAGGAAAGGGGGATATGCAAACTAGAATCAAAGCGAAGAGAGCATTGCGGTCTTGAAGCACACCACAGATTGTAGGGGAATTCGTGAGTACGCAAATGAAAAGCCTGTCGCACTGACACGATAACATAATTGTTGGCACTTCTCACGTAATGTGCGGGCAGATCAATGAAAGGACCTTTGGATTGGGATAGACGTTAGTATATAGCGGCCGCCGGGCAGGGGGGGGGTCCGAAAGAAATCTTTGTAGAATATGAGAATAACATACAATGATGTGATCTATCCAAAGAGCAATCGATATTAAGTTATATTTCTAGTGAATTCAACATTTAATGTATGAATGCAACAATTTAAATGTCAATGAAGAAATGAATTATTTACGTACCATGACATTAATCAAAACCACAATGTTTGACATTTACAACATAGCTCCAATTATGTCGGTTACAAACTATGTCTCTATCTCTAAGGAACTGTAAGCACGAAAGACAATCGTAATGGGGGGAGGGGCATTCAAATGATCAAAATCATGATTAAATATGTAGTACTTTTGAAGAGGTGGAACGCCCATGATTTCATATCCTGAACGCGTTCTGGTGAGTTCACGCTCGTGGGGCATTCACTCCCACGAAGACTTCCACAAACACCGGAGCGCTGCTGCCCCGGTCGACGCACGGTCACACCAGAGGAGAGGAGCGATTTGGGAGCACTGCAGCTGCGCTGTACACGGACAAAGGGATCACGTTCGCAAATGAAGAGGGCGCCGATTGATAAAGGAAATGGATGGATTGAACACGTCCGAAAACGGTTTCTTTACTTCAGGATAAATATATTTAGTGATATTTACGAAAGAGAAGCGAAACAAGTGAAACCACATTGGTGTAAAATACGTAGAAAAGTCTGCGCTGGCTACTCTCAAGGATGGATTATGTTGACTGCTGAAATCGCACGTTGGATCCGTTGACTTGGAAATACGCGTACAAAGCAAAATTCCCCGAATCAAAATGGCGATTTTATGGACATGCTAACTGATCACAATTATTTTAAAACGTTTTTTTTTCAATCGTCGCTAACTATACAGCACATTCCAAACGTGTTCCACTTATCCATGTGCTTTGGCTTACATGTTGGCGCAAAAACTACTCGCAAGCAGCAGCGCGTGGCGCAGATTACCTGCTTCAGGCAACGGACGAAACACTGGTCGCCAAACTCAATTTGTCCGGCGAAAATTTCGCCTCTAACGCCGCAATCCCTTTGTTGATTTCCCTACGCGAACGCCATGCGAAGACAAAAATAAAAAGAAGGAAAGGAGAAAAACAATTAGTCGGCGATAGCAGGCGAGCGAGCGGCCGCAAAGTCGCTTTTCGCCTGAGGAACGCCGCGCCGCGTCAGGCGAGAAAACGGACGGAGCAGCGCGCGGAGACGCGGGCGACGAACACAAATAAAATTCTACTTTCGCAGAAAGCCACGCTTGCAGCTATTTATTCAGGCATGGGGCAGTTAGACGCGCTTCGTTTCAAGCAACGTTTTGTGCAAATGAGCTTTCGCTCATTCATTCCAAAGCTTATTATTTGTTGCGTCTTTTTGTAACATTTTCGTACAACATAAAAAGCTTATTTTCGTTTTCAATGAAAAACAAGCTTTTTTTCGTTTTCTCGGTGAGTGTTCTGCCTTCCAAAGAATATATTCGCGCTTTATGTGCTATTTTTTCAGAAAACGCAAAAACCTACTTTTTCCGATGTACGCTCATGAAACGTAGCAGGCCCGTGTGAAACGGACAGCTGAGTCCTCGGGGTGTTCCACCAATAGAGGCGTTTCTCTCTCAGAAAATATTTCGACAGTGAATGTTCCCGCAGCAACAAAAATTACATATTTTCATAAGATTACGTTTCACTTATTTTGCATTAAACAACAAAAACAAAAAAACACAAACAACATATTTCAGGCCACCTGCAAGCCGTGCATGATAAATATGGATGCGGTAGGATGGTTCGGATATTTTTATAGAGTTATTTGTCACGAAAACGATCTCCAACAAAATGAAAAAATTCTAAATGAAGTACTGGGTTTAGGCGGCTCAAGGCATCATCTGATGTCATTGCAGTGCCTCCAACAGGGAGGTTCTAGAGTTCGATTCTCAGTTTTCGCCGCAAGCTACATAGCTAGATCGAATTCATCGGCCATCTGCAGGAGAATTCTAGCGGCCGGCCGCTCTGATCGGTAGTTTTCCGTGGTTACTCCTATGAACAGGAGGCGAATACCGGAGCACTATCCTAACACAAGAGGCCACTGATAGCGTGCGATCTTTCCTTCCTCTTCCTTATACTATCCTCACCTCTCACTTCTACACTTACATGCACTACAGAACCATACATACCGGAAGAGCGGTCGAGATCTTAGAGCTTGTACCATATAAGGTTCCTATTAGTTCGGATTGATATTCTGCTCTTGCCTTTAAATCGTGACTTCTGCAAACGCCTTGTAAATGTAATTTAAATACTAGCACATTCTCGGAATAGTATGTTATGAATCAAGGCTGAAATTGGAAGGATTTTGGACGAGGTTGGTAAATGAGCGAGTCCGAAAGCATTCCCATTTCGGTGGAGATGTTCTCATTTTTTATACATTCATATCCCAAAGTACCAACTTCTGTACTGTAATAGTCACTACAAAAACTTTCATTCTGCCATCATAAAGACTATTTTATGTACGAAATGTATACTTTGGTAGTCCCATTACCGCTGGTGTGGTGACCAGAGTTGCAAAGTACAGGTATGTGTTCTGTGTATTACAGTGTATTATCGCATTAGCGCTTTACAGAACTAGTCCCAAAAAGTGTATTACCACGTAGTGCGAGAAACCACCACATTACGACCGATTAACACAACAGAAACGGCTGCTTTAAGTGGCAAGTGTACAAAAACACATTCATTGAGAACGGGAGCACTGGTGTTCGCATGTGCGTCCGCCGGGGCAGCGCTGCGGCAGCGTCAGCGGCCGGGCGGCGCGGCGCGGAGTCCCCGGGCAACGCCCAACCCGCAGCGGCAGCGCGGCAATCGAACACGCGGGAGCAGTCTGCGGCGGCGGAGGCGACCTGTGCGGGGGGAGGGGAGGGGAGGGGAGGCGGCACCTGCGCCCACCGCCCCTCCGCGCACACGCACGCACCCACGCAGGGGACGTACGCCGGTACGCGGCGCCGGAGACGGCTACACCGCGCGTGCGCCTCGCCACCCCGTGCAGCTCAGTGGCGCGTAACGATACACAAAGCGGGCCAAGTATGGATTTCATTTGTTTTACCTGTAATTAGGGGTAACCACAGTGCGTGCTCACAATGAAATAACGATAGTCCTAAAATTTTAGGCATAAAATAACTTAAAATGGTCGATTTAAATAGTAAAGTTTTACATTTCCAGTCATTTTGGTTACGTCAGACCGTCGCAGAAATGTGATCAGAATGTTACAAAGAGCGACCGTATCACACACTTCAATTCAATGATAAATATATTATATTTATTTAACATGTATCGGCATTGATTTTCATTACTTTGGATAAAAAATGAGCAACGGTCCGAAAATACTGTGAGTTCAGAGTTTCTCTCATTTCCAATCAATCATTTCAAGGGAATAAGAGAAATGAAATGTTACAATAAAAACCAATAGCCAAAATGCCAAATACACAAACATTCGCAACAAAGCGAACAATAACCCAACAGAGATCACAAATCAATGCCCACTCACAAATCAATACCTTTTTTCGATTTTCCAGGTGCAAATTTCCTCTTGAGTTGAAATTTTTTAGACATATGTAGATGCCGAGCTTTCGAAATGCACGTCTCCTAAGTAATTACAAATCAAACAAACTCTTTCTTATTTTCTGAAGCCGCCTGCTCCTTTACGAGACGTTAGCGCTATCTTGTGCCACAAAACAGGAATACACAAACACAATATACTGTCTCTTCCAGATGGAATGGTCATCTGTGCAAAGTAAAAATTGAAATGAGCGCATCATGAAACTTAAAATTTTGAAATGTGTTAACTCGCAATGTCACGCGCTCCACCGATAGATTCTTCTTGTCGAGGCGCGCTTTACGGCGCATTTGGGAGCAGTGTGCGGCGCGCCCCGTCGCACCGAGCCCCGCCCCCGCGCCGCGGCGCGCCATTGAGCGGCCCACAAAGCACACAGGCGTGCCGCCGCCGCCTCCTTCCTGGTATGCGTTTGCCGAAGCCAAATAAAATTCGGGAACAACCCGCCACTCCTGTGAGAGCGACGAGGGGCGTCCAGCACCGCCGGCCGGAAGGCCTCTGCCCGCCCGCGCCCGCGCCCGCGCCTGTACCCTCACGCCCATCTACGCTCCGGGCGACAGAGCCACGTGCAGCTTTGCTACCACATTTTACAGATTTCTCTGGGATTAACATCCAATTAAAGACACAAAGAAATGGAATGGGAGCTGTTCGTGTTAGCACTAAGAATGTTTCGTGAGAACGTCTGCGATGAAATTCTGCAACAAATGCATCTGCGTCCACTGCGGCAGCAGCCGGCGGTGGCACGGAGTCCCCAAGCAACGCCCACCCCGCAGCGGTCATCATTCTCTCCAATGCAATGATTACACTGAAGAGACGGTAGAGGCAAGATTACAATTCCCAACCGCATGCAGGGGACTACGGTAGCTGATGTAGCTTACGTAGCCCTCACACTGAATAGAATTAAAACTAGTAGTGAAAGACTTGGATGTTGGTGCTACGGAGAGCAGAAGCAGCAGGAATCACCGCGGGCGTTCGAAATGCGCGAGACCTCTTGTGATAATGACGGGATTTGGAGTGACAGCTCCCCCCGACAAGTTAACTAACATCTGTGAAATGAATGCGAATCATTTCTATTTACTGTCCACGCCTCCCAATTGAGTTCGGCATGAATGACAAAATAACCGGTCATGTGCTTGAACAGTGTGAGTGCCAATTTTATTAAAAATAAATGCCCTTTAAACTGCCTACTTAAGGCAAGCCTGGACATTAGGGCTTTTGTGATATATAGGAGTTACTCTAAGAAGGGTCCACTTTGACAGTTCGGGAAACAAATGAACGCCATGCATGGCGATGACATTGCAAGAGATAGTGATGAAATCGTTCACAAATGAGCGAACAGTAAACGATCGTGCTGACAAAATGAGTACATGGACGTCACTTGCAGTGATAGTGCCAGCAATGGCCAAGCAATAGCTGTCAAATTGGTCCCTTCTTATAGTATTCTCTGCACATGTACTTCCTCATAACAGCACCTGAAGTATTGTACAAAAGCAGCAAAAACAGGCATTTCCATTTCAGGTTGTCTTACCGTTCTTTTATAGCAGCCGCTGTTCCTTCCCTTACGAAAGAAGGAACACGAGGGACTTTTTCGCTCTCCAAATTCCACAGCAGCGTCCTCTACGTACCTCGAACACGGGAGCACCAGTCCGTGGTTTGCCTCGGCTTCCAGGCCACAATAACCAACAATTACTCCACTGCAGCCGCATCATTACAGTTACTATCATTACTTAGTGTGCTCTCATGTGTGTCGGCCGGCCGGTCGGTGGGCCAACGCAGCGGCGCGCGACCCGACGCCGGAATTAGGAAGGCGGCGGTCACCCGCGCAAACACGCGCCCCGCTCAGCAAACGCAGCCGCGCCCTCACGCGCTTTACGGCCCTAAACCACTTTTCCCACACGGCGCCGGGGCCGCGACCGGCAGCTCTGCAGCCGCGCCCCGGCTACCGTAAGAGGACGTGCTCGGCGTCACAAACAGGGCACCTATCCCCACTCGCTCTATGTAATGGAATTGCTTTAATGTTTACCTTTGATTCTTGACGCAATCGTCGAAAGTAAACGAGGTAAACGACAGTTAGATGTAAATAATTTAGTAATTATAAGTAATTTAAGCTCACAGGAAATTATTCTACACATAATTATTCTC
>BLKR01010388.1:0-38896 GCA_011170035.1 Teleogryllus occipitalis | reverse complement strand
AGGTCTCGAGTGCACAGCGATAAACCTACCAATAAACAATCAAATTCACACTCTAATAGCTCTATATAAGCCACCTAAAATAAAGCTTCATACAACAAATTTCATCGATTTAATTAACCAATCAGTCCCCACTATTATATTAGTTGACTTCAACGCTAAAAACACATCCTGGGGCTGTAGAACTTCCAATCCAGCCGGTAGGTTTCTTCAAAAAACCATCTCGGATCTTAATTTGCAAATAATAGCACCAGTCGAAGCAACGCACATCCCGAAGGACATAAATAAGCTTCCGGATATCCTCGACATAGCAATATGCAACTCTCAAATTAAATTTTTCACAAACACGCTCTGGGAACTCGACTCTGACCATCTCCCCGTAATAATCTCGACACAGCAACTCCCAGCTTCTCACTCACCCTCACATACTTTAAATACAAAAAATATCAATTGGAAAACCTTCAAAACCATACTAAGCAAGTCTATGCCAAAATTTAAAATTCTAAACAAAAAATAGAAATAGAACAATCGATAATCGTACTAAACAACTTAATTTCAAACACAATCAGTTCAATAATAAAAGAAAACCCGCCGGCTAAATACAAAAAACCTCGCAACGATCTACCGAAATCCATCTTAAACATAATCGAAACAAGAAACAGAACCAGAAGACTTTGGATTAAAACCAAAAGTCCCTTAATTAAAAAAGAACTAAATACATTGACGAATATTTCCAAAAAAGCTATTAAGAACTATTACCACACTTCGTACGATAACATGATCCAATCGTTAAACACTCATAATAATTCACTCTGGCAATTTACCAAACGAATTCTAAAGAAACGAACAATCATACCTCCATTAAATTCGCCCACAGGCAAGTGTTACGTCCCGTTAGCAAAAGCCGAAATATTAGCAGATCACTTTGCTCAATCGTTCTCATCGCACTCGGCTCTCAATCAGCTCGACCACAACTCTATAAAACAATCAGCCCTCGCACCCAATTTTAATGTTCCGAACAGAATCAAATTTTCCACCCCTCAAGAAATCAAGGCCCTGATTAGGTTGCTACCAAATAAAAAGGCCCCGGGACATGACAAAATTTCTAACATCATCCTCAAAAATCTCCCAGAAAACACTATAGCTTTCTTAAACAATATTTACAATTCAATTTTCAGATTAGGCTACTATCCACTAAACTGGAAGTACTCTATCATCATTCCGATACCCAACCCCAACAAAAATCTTAACAATCCGGAAAGTTACAGACCGATCAGTCTCCTACCCACACTAGCTAAATTACTAGATAAAATTATCCTTAAAAGATTAAAACATTACACTAATAACACTAAGGCTATTCCCCTCCATCAATTTGGATTCACCAATTCCATCTCAACCTCGCATCAATTACTAAGGATCAATGAATACATCCAAGAAGCCTTCCAGAAAAAGCACCACACAATCGTCACATGTCTAGATCTAACACAGGCCTTCGACAGAGTCTGGCACATTGGTCTCGTTCACAAATTAAAATCTATAGGCACCCCAGTATATCTACTCAACACAATATCTAGCTTTCTATCAGACAGAACCTTTGCGGTCACAATAGATAATCACACTTCAAACCCCAGAAACATACAAGCAGGCCTTCCCCAAGGTTCTCCGTTATCTCCCATCCTTTTTAATATCTATGTAGCTGACATCCCAGTTGCACCCAACACAAACATCGGGCAATTCGCAGATGACACCATCATATACGGGTCCAGTTATTCATGCAACATCATAAGAAATAAGATTCAAAGACATCTTGACAAAATAGATGAATGGGCTTCAAAATGGAAACTCAAACTCAATGCCGTAAAATCTAACGCAAAAATTTTCACACTCAGACAAATGTTCACCCCTCCCCCTGCAAATTAATAACTCACCAATTCCCTGGACGCCACGTAATCAAAACATCAAATATCTAGGATTAAATCTGGATACTAAGCTCCTCTGGAAAGACCATATTAATGCAAAAACACACCAAGCAAAAGTAAAGATTCTTCAACTAAAACCACTCATCAATCACAACAGCAAACTCTCTCTAAACAACGCAATAGCCCTGTACAAGAATTACATACGTCCTATTATGACCTATGCGTGTCCCATCTGGTTAAGTGCCTCAAGAACCAATTTAAACAAAATCCAAATAGTTCAAAATAAATACCTCAGAGCAATCACTCAAGCCCCATGGTTCGTTTCAAATCATCAGTTGCACAAAGAACTAAATATTCCGTACATTAACCCGTTCATTACCAAGATATCCAAAAAATTCTACTCTTACATCAACCAAATCGACCACCTTTCCCACTTCAACCTCGCCCATACCCCTGATTCCCGTACCAGAGTTAAAAACAGGTTCCCATTCCAAGCTTTCTTAAATATGCAGTCAGAATTCGATAATAAGTAAGGCGCTTCATGAGCTCCCTTACCCTATGTAGCTAGTTTTTAGAATTAAGTTAATTTTTAAGGTTTAATTTAAGCCATCAAAATTCTTATGTAAAAGTACCATTGTACTGATCTAAGTAATTCAAGGCCAATAAAAAGTAAATGAAATGAAAATTTCATAGAGCATTCTAAAAGTTCCTTTAAGAATCCTCTAAAGCAGGTATCGAACTAATACGAAAAAGAGCTTTTCGTTATTGGATAATTACGAATAAAAATGAAAGAAAAAAGGGAACTGTTCAGCAGGTTTTCGCTTCATCGAAGACTGCTCTCCCACTTAAGCCATCTTCCAGCAAAGAGGGAGCTAATTGAAAGTGAGGCGCGAGGTGGCAGACTCTGATTAAGAGCATCGAAGGAGTTTCGCCCTGACAGGCTCCGCCGCCGCCGCCGCCGCCGCCGCCGCCGCCTGCGCCGTCACGATGCACACTCTGGCCTTCGCGCGGCGCCGCTCAGCTGGCGACCGGGGAGGGGGAGGAGGGGAGGGGGCAGTGGAGGAGGGGGTGGCGTGGGTGTGGGCGCGATGCACTCGTAGAGAGGAGCAAAGGAACCAACAAAAGTAACGGGGGCAGCGACTGCACGACCGATCGTGCGAGAGAGCGGCCTGAAGCGGCGCATGGTGGGGCAGGCAGGAAACGCTCCCCAGCGGTGCAGGTGGCTGCGACGTCGAGATGACGTCGGGAATGGAGACGGCAAGGGCAGGAAATGCTCCCCCCACGGTGCAGGTGGCTGCGACGTCGAGATGACGTCGAAAAGGGAGACGGCAAGGGCAGGAAACGCTCCCCAGCGGTGGTTGCGGCGACGGGATGAAGCTGAGAAAGTAGACGGGAAGGGTAGTGGTAACGAAGGAGCCAGTCGTTGAGGCGATGTATATCAGAGGTGGTGTCGATATTGATGTTAATGATGATGAAGTCGGCGATGATCTGAAATTTGACTGAATTACTCGTGAGTAACAGAACAGCCAAAGATGAAAAGCAAAGTGGATGAGGGCCTACGGTAGTAGGTGACAAGCTTTCCGACTTCATGGACCACTTACATTAATACAATTTTAATCCCCACTGGTTTCATTTTTCAAAGATTAATATATTAAAATAAAAGATTGATCGGAGAACTTCTATTTTAATATCAAATTATCCTAGTTTATACTTGGGTTTTCTTAATGTGGCAACTGAAGGCATTATCTTCAAGATGTAACATGGCACAACTTTTCCGTCTTTCTCGGTCGTGCCGCTAGAGTCGCTTGATCTGCAGCACTGCTTGATTCGGTCGCGATCATGTGACATCTTGCGGTAGGGCCGAGAAAGACGCAAAAATACTCGTGCTATATTCCATCTTGAAGATAATACCCTCAGCTACCACGTTAAGAGAACCCATATATAACAAAATTATAAATGTTCATTTAATCAAAATTGTAAAAGTACAGTCGACTCTGGTTATAGTGAACTCTGATATAGTGAACCCTCGGTTATAGTGAACTTAAGTCGCTGGTCCCGTTTCACTTACATTACAAATAAGCATAAGAAGATTCGGTTATAGTGAATCTGAATCTTGGCAATAGTGAACAAAGGTAATAGAAAGTCCTGGAAATTAATTCCCTCCTGTAAAAGAATATATCGTCTTCAGTGCAAAAAATTCCAACGCTAGGCAGCTTAAAAAAATATCGTTGGCCGACAGTCGTAAGTGAAGAAGTATGAGGTGAAGGTAGCGGTGCCGGAATGGGCCTCTTACTGATGACCTTATGTCATTCAGTTTCACTGCGGAAACAAAGGCCGTGTACTGCGTGGGCTACAACTGGAGGCGGTGACGCGCGATTGCTAGCTTTAGTTTCAATCTTGGTGTCACTTGATATTCCGTGGGATAAAGCGCGTTAATTTCTACGTAGGCGATAGGAAGAACGTGACTGACACAGCATGGCGATATCTGCCATGCCGCGCGGAAAAGCTATCGGTTTCATTAGTCGCTTGCGCCTTCCCAGTATCTCGTGTGTTATTAGGCGAGTAAAAGGGCCTTTGACGAGTGGGACGGCGTTCCAACAGTGCAAGTGGCATTGAAGTGACGACTGCATTACGATCCTTAGACAGAGGACAATGCAGAATCAAGAATGGAGATAGCACGAACTCAAGAGAAGAATCTAGAGAAATTACATTATAAAAGTAATAAAATAATATAAAAGTTAGATCAATTATAACCAAATACCGAAACTTACTTAAATGATACACAATCTTAGTGTGATATAACTGTTCCTGCTGGTTTCAAATAAGTTATTTTTCTAAGGACCACCAAATTATCTCGTGGGCCACTGATGTCATAGAGAAAACACGACAAAAATGGTGAGTGGGCAGGGATGCGCTGCAGCTCGTCTGATGTGACTTTTTACGAGCCTGGCACGGCCTTCGTTGAAGACGCCACCATGCTTGGCTGCGTTTAATGCACAGGTGCGCGGGCGACGAGGCGGATGGAAACCTTAACGACTGTCATCAGGCGCCGACCAAATTATGTAGGGAATTTTTAAAGTCTTCCCTAAGCTCAGCGTTATGGAAAGACTAAAAATACTGCTCCGACTGCTTCGATCAGGTGCGCTAGCCTTTGCGCCACTCGACATCGGTCGTAGGTTCGAGTCTCGACAATAATGCAGAATTTCGACAAGCTCAACCGGCTCAGTTTAGCTCAAATCCAGTATTGCCTGTCTCCGCGGCGTCACCGACCGGGAGGACCTCGGGTTCGAGTCCCAAAAGGCGGCCGATTTTGGGCAGTAGTTAAAAATATTATTTCAGCCGCGGTCTGAAGAAAAATTCTAGCGCCCGGCTGCTCTGATCGATAGTTTTCCCTGGTTTCCCCGAACAACATCAATCAAACTGCCGGAGCAGTACCCTTGCAAACCGACTGCGCCCGATCTTACCTTCCTCTTTTGTCCTATCCGTACCCCAGAATTATACATACACTTATATGCACCACACCACCACACTTGTTGGGAGACTAGACGGGAGCTTAGAGCTTGTCCCGGCTGGTGCAGTGACCTACCGGGGGGACATACTAGATAGGAAATCCAGTAGCTCCCCTTCAAATATTGGTGAATGTCGGAGCACTTCTTATGCAACCGGCTAGGAACCGCTGCGCGAGTGATCCAACCTTTCCCGTCCTGTAACGAGGGATTGGCAGATCATTACGATCTAGAAAATCTTCGTCAGGGTCGCGAGTATCTTCATGCCAGGTTAAAGCTCCCATTAGCTGTAGGGGATTTGGCTGTATTATGCACTAGAAAAAAGACCTTTCGAAAGATGACAGATATGAAACTGACGAAACTGTCCCCCACAGAAGATAGAACACGTTATTTGCTCTACGTTGATGATAACAAAAACTATGTTAGAACAACGAAGTTTAATTAACAATTCATCTAGATATCGATAATAAACCAAGTCGTGGCAGATCTAAGATACAACAATGTTTTAACTTTTGTCTAAATGTGGGGCAACTGGGATGAAATTTTATCTAAACTTAAAGAAATCAAAACCCTTTTTGAAAGGAAGTCCCTTCGAATAGCATATTGTCTATGTTTTGATATATTACTCCGACATGGCATTGGTGTAACTGACGAGAAGCGTATTTTTGTCTCAAAAAAAGCTCGTATCCGATAGTGGGCTAAACAGCATCTAAAGGGTTAAACAGCATCAGGGTTGAAAATTATACAATCGCAAAGTTATCCGAGACTTAACAACGAAAAAAAGACGAAACCAAATAACCTTACGTCTAAATTACATTTCAGCCGACCAACAGATCACCCATGGAAAACACTTTCTTTTCGAAGAAAAAATTCTTACAACACACATTCCATTGCTTTCATTCCAGTGAACGTTTCATCCTCCACATTACGAAATGCTCTCACGCTCTATAACGGTAGGCCATTAGCAATCGAACTCTCAATTGCTAGTGCACTGTGCAATTTTCAATCCTTTGGCCTTTCCCCCCTGGAGCTTGCTTCGTCCGGCATGATAAATTTGCTCTTCTCCATTCACATTGAATGAGATATTGATCCTCCAACTTCAATTTCGCGTAACAAGTACATGAAAGGAATGCGATACATGGAGAAGATTTAGTTAAGGACAGCCTCCTGAGTACTACCCTTCGAAGCGAATTGATTTCCGGATTGCATTCATAAAAAAGAATAAGGCCGAATAAAAGTAGTTCATTGTCAATAATGGTTTAAAATAAGCACGAATCAGTTGTCGAAGAGTTGTACTTGAATACTATTTGGGCGACGACTGTTGCGAACATACTCGACGAGTTCATAAATTGGGAACAAAACCAAGGCAAATGTTCGTTCGCCATAAATGAAAACCGTTCGCACGTGCCTGTCCAGGCCAGCGCACAATCCTCGCACGTCAGTGGCGGAGCTACCCCTCCCACGCAGGACGCGATCGTGCAGGGACGGGCGGCGGGAGAAGAGGACGGGGCGAGCGAAACCCCTTTACGCACACGACTCCCAAAAGCAACAAAGATGCGGCCAAAAAAAAAATCGGGATCAAACTTCCTACAACGCTGCGACAAATACAAAGCATTTCCTCTTTGATTCAAATGTTAACCATAGCAAACTATTAAGAGAGTGTTTTCGAAGCATTTTCTATTGCTTTTTATCTTCATTTACATTAATATGTCAATAGAAAACGAGGTATTATTTTTATGTTAATATATGTTTTATGAGCACGTTTGAAGTATATAAAGATTTTTTTTTTAATTTTTGAAATTTTGTTGATTCAACTTTTCGTTCGTGGATCCCAGCAAGCGAGCATTTTGTGTGATTGGGGTGCGGTGGAGGCGGCGGTGGGCGAAAGCGAGCGAACAAAAGTGAACGGGGAAACGCAGCTGGGGGCGAGGCGGCCAATGACGCGAGTCCCGTTCGCGTGACCCTTTGCAGCCGCTGCGGACAAGGACGCGGCCATTGTACGGCCGCCGCGGCTCGGGGCCCTGCAGATTAGTCTCCGCGCGGCGGGGGCGTGGCGCTGATGGAGGCACGGAGAAGCGGATTCGGGGGTGGTGAGGGACGTCCGATGAGACGGACGGGAGATGCCAGGAAGCAGGAATGGGGGAGGGAAGACAGGAGCGGAGACTATTGCGGAGGCGGACGCATATCGAAGGCGATGGCGAGAGCGGTGGCGGCAGCGGCAGAGGCAGCGGGGGTGGGGGTGGGGCCGTGGGTGGGGGCGGGGGTGGGGGCGGGGGTGGGGGCGGGGCCGCACGTGCGCCCGGGGAGCCCCTGTGATCCCGTCGGGCGCCCCGCGCACACCTCGCCACCTGCCCCGCGAGAGGAGAGCAAGAGCTCAGCTGCAAGGACGAGTGGAACACGACTTGCAATACCTAACTACGAGACGATGCACAATATTCAGCTCCGCTAATCCCACGGCATTTCGTGAAACGAATGGCTTCGCGTAAAATGCATTTAAGACTCCTTTTTAATCGCGCAGAAAGATATATTTTTTTACATCATTTCTTGGTTCTTTGTGAAATGACCAATATTCTGTGATACCGACTCTAAAATGTAGCATGAGATTTCACTACATTCATATTCTTTATTTTTCATTTCATAATATATACGAAATGAATATGATTCACTAATTTCCATCGATTACTCGAAAAAATTCAATGGTATGATAAATATTTCACATAAATAAATAAATATATTAATAATTAAAAGACGTAGCAAAAAGAGAAAATGATTAATTCCAAACAGGCACACATGTAAAGCACTTGTATACACTCACATATCCATTTTTATAACCGATAACAATTTAGATTTTCGAAGGTATCCAGTAAAATAATATGAAGTGGACAGAGCAATACTACGAAAGGCTCTGCTAGTCCTGTGCCGCACTTTCGACATAAATACGAGAATACTTCGAACTTACTCACCATATGGATTCCTACATTATGTGCGAGTATTATGGTGCCGGTGTAATAATTAACGCTCTACTAGGAACCCGTTTCTTGACACTGTGATGATCAATGTGCGGTGAAACCTTTATCTTATCTCTCACAAGGATGTCGATGTGGCAGAGGATTATATATGGTCAAGCCCTTCATAAGTAGTTTAAAATGTTTTCTTTCTAAAAATCCAATATCAGATCATTCCCTCGGGGCATCTTAGAGCCCAAGGTGCTGTAGGCAACCCGCTTTTCACCAGTGTTCACGTTGTCAGTGAGAGAAAAACTAGTTTTGCAACTATCCTCATTCAGCGCAGTTAGGAATTTTTAATATTACTTTTCATTTTGATATTTTCAGAGTATTATTGTATTCCTAGGGCAATTGATTTCGAATAATTTAATGATTTTTTAATTTCTATCTTGTGACAAAAAAGGAAATATTATTAAAATCCATATGCATACCATTTCATTCTTTGATCTTCATATGTAGCAACGGATTTCATTCCTGCTTTTTCTCTAATAGAAAAATTAAAATTCGCTCCCAAACATCCCTAACAGAGTAGCTAATGTAACGAAGTGTTTCATAACATAAAGCTAGGACATTTACGCATGATTATTACGACTCCCCCCCCCTGGATGTCAATTAACTTGTTACTAGCACCCAAACCGTCAATTAACTTCGTAGTGATCAGATCTGTAACAATGCATTTATTGATGTTACTTAACCAGATCAAGGGGACTTCAACCTATGCGCCAAGCAACACCAATGTAATACGAGAAAATAATAAAACAAAATATGAAAATAAATTATAATACTTAAATTGAGTTTATACTCGTATTACTAATCTTTTTTTACTGCATTTCGGAACATTTCTGGCAAATATCCGTTTAGAAATAATAGGCATTTTATTTTAAAATAACGTGTTACATTACATCAGTTTAACGTCATTTCAAACGCCATCTTTAGTGTACCACAAGTCACAAAGGGTTGAAAAAATACTAACCCATTCCCTAGGGGAAAAAGCGTATTTTTAAAGTGATCGAAGTCACATTCAAGTACATCACTGTGTCCGCTCCGACTCGGTCGCTCGTGCCCCGCGTGGGCGCGGGCGGGTGTGGCCCGGGCACAGCTGGTGCAGCACCAGCCGCGCCGCCGCCGCGCCGGGGGGGGGGGGATTTATTGGGAAGGAGTCGCAGGACACGGAATCGATAGAGCGGCTCCCGACGCGAATTCCTACACACTTCCGCAATGGATCGGAACGACGACGGCAGCGCCGCCGCCGCCGCCGAGGGAATCCAATCGCGCGGCAACGACGCGAAAAGATGAGCGCGCGATGGCGCGCGGCCGCAGAGCCGGAGGCGCGGGCGCGTTGCAAGCAGAACGGCTGCCTCGGAGACGACGAAAGACAATGCGCGTAATGCCCCGCCCGTTCCTCTACACGAGCGCGGTCGTATAGAAAGCTCTGCGATAGAGCATGCAAAAATTCAAAATGCATTTTTGTGTGACTGTGAGTGGGTCTACGCCGAATGTGTTTGAAAGGGAAGGGAGTATTTGTGGCTGTGAGTATGGGGCGTCAAAACAAATGTTCTATTTTTAAATTTAGTCTGTCCATTAGTATTGACGACCGTCAACGAACACTCAAACATAGGATTATTTTACTAAAACTAGATACTCACTCGTTCATCTTGTTCAAGTTCAGACTCTGCGAATTTGACAGATATATTTAAAATCCTGAACGTACATAAAACTCAATTCTTTTAATTCTCTCTACATGTTCATCACTGATTTATTATAATATTTGTAAGGGGGCCATCGATGTATATGAAGTGCTCCATTGTGTAAGTAAATTAATGACAAGAGCAGCAGCTGTTAGGGCAAGACACAGCTGTTAGGGCACTTTCGCTCGATTGATAAAAACAGCTGACAAGCACTGAAAATTCCATCACATTTTGAAGATAAGATAAGGCTACTTCCTGACGAACTGAGATAAACATTTCAACGCCATATTGCCTTTAAAGTAGGATAAAGATAGCATATTCATTACACAAGAAAGTACGACTAGAAACGAACTCGTAACCTGCAAATAACGAGGTCAACAATGTTATCTGTAAGAAATATTCATTACAGAAATGTAGAACACGCCCTTCGGTGAAGGTTTTGATGACATACCATTTACATGCGAATAGCCTTGTTTTTATTCCATACATTTTAAACAGCCCAATGCAAACATATCTCTGAATTAGTTGATACTGTTTATTATTTATAGCGAGCGAAAATGCAGCCTGGGTTCAGGGCCCGACGCCCTCCCGCGGAGAGATATGCATGCAGGGCAGGGCTGGGCGGCGCGGCACTGCGGGCCGAGGCCCGGGGCAGGCGGCGCGCGCGGGGAGAGGAGGGTTGCCGGCGGCGAAGCAAAGAGCGAGCGGGGGCGGGGGCGGGGGGGGGCAGCGGTTTCGGAGCGTGGGAGCGACGGCGAGACCAAGGGCTGGGGCGGGGCAGGGCGCTGGCTGAGTGCCCGGCATTCGTCAAAGGCTGCAGCCGCCGCTGCCCTCCTCCGATCTCCTTTCCGCGCGAGGGATAGGCAGATTACCCGCTCAAGAGGCCCCTGCCACCTGCGCACCTCTTTCTTCCTCCCCTTGCCCTAAGACCGCGAGTTCGCCGTCCTACCCCCTCGGCCGCTCTCTCCAGTCTCCGTGTCTCACCCCCCCCCCGTTCTCCACATGTCTTCCAATGCCCGATACCATCGTAGCCTAATTTTTCTTCTTTCCTTTGTTTTACTTTCTTCCAATCTACATTCGTTCCATCACCCTTTCCTCAACTTCCGCAAATACTGCACATTCGTCCCGTATCTCTCCTCGCCAGCCTCATCCCATCTCATTTCGTTCTACCACCACTTCCGGTTTCCCTTCTCAAACCTCCCACCCCCTCGCCGCTCCATCCCATCAAAACTCGGGCTTCCTCTGCTTCCCCAAACCGACAACGGAGCTGCTCTCTCGCGCCGCCACGTACGAGACGCCGTTCCACATATTCTCTCTCGTTCTCTTTCCAGCACTCCCTCACACTCGCCCTCGCCCAAACGTCTTCCTCCTCCTCACCCCGCCCCGCCCCCTTCCCGACACACACGGAGAAACCCTAGGCGCGCGCCCGCGGGGCTCCGTTCGCTCAGGAGGACCGGCGCGGCCGCGGCCGCCACTTACGCCCGAGTGTTTTCTTTTCATCTCAGCGATGCGCCGCCGCCGCCGCCGCCCCCGCGCGTGCACCTGCCTCGAGGGCCGAGTAATAAATTCGCTCGACGGTCCTCCGCACCCTCTCGGGCCCAAGTGCGCTCCGCTCCGCGCCGCGCCGCGCCGCGCCGCGCCGCGCCGCGCCGCGCCGCGCCGCGCCGCGCCGCACACGCGTACTCTAACGACGACTGGAGGAGGTCGGTCTGCCGCAAAGGCACCGGCCCTCCCGCCTCTCACAGGCCGATTCCTTCACCGTTTCAGCGTACCAAATGTTGCCCCAACATCGTCGTAGCCGTGCATGGATGCTCTACGAAAAAATTAATAACTTTTATGTCCTACGTTAGCTTTCATGATTTTTTTTTCATTAAGTCCCTTTTACGGGCATAATCAATATTTATTTACTATTCTTCTGCTCCTATGGCCATTGAAAGCTGGAAATTGCAAATGCAGGTTCTAACAAACGACACTTTTGTGTAATGAAATCCCTACACTGGCATATCTTCGCAAATTAAAAAAAAAATCATTTCTTCATTCACATGTAACTAGTTCTATACAACTTAAATACAGAAAAAGACTTACAACCCCTCTGAAAATGTGATGTCAGAGATTTTAATGAATGAAAATACCTATCCAGAGAGCAACCGCCCAGCGCGAAGGTTATCGATAAAAAGATGTGTCCTCGTATGTTTTCACCTTAAACTGTAGAAGAAAAGGCAAGCCATCACGTGATCCTCATTCAACTCACAATCTGTCAAAATGTACGTACTTTATACATATATTGTGAGTCTTGACAGGATCTAGTACCTGGGCACAATAACATAACGACACCTTTCTAGGTGAGATTTTGTCTCTGGAGGCCTGATTGCCCATCTCGGAGGGATTTCCATCTCGACAATATGGTAGAGGATCCTTGGGGCAGAGACGGCAGGCGGTGCCGACGGCCGCGAGTCCTGTCCGCTTACGCAACGCCCGGCGCAATTAGATCCGCCGCCGCGCCGGCTCCTCTTCTTGCGCTGGGAATTTTTGCGCCGGTCGCCGCACCGCGAGGCGGCCACGGCCAGGCAGCAGCGACGCGGGACCGCGCTCCACCGACCAGCTGGTCGCTACGAAGCTACCCGCAGGCAAAATGAATAAAGCAACGGGAAAATCCAATATTGCAATGTACTGCATGTTAATAGATATTATATTGCATACGAATGTATTGTATAAAACATGCCCGTATTAAGGAAACGTGTTTTTTATGAGCTGTAAAATGAGAAACAGAAAAGGCAAATGAACAATAAATTCTAGTTTTCCACATTGTTCAATAAATAATGTAACAACTGAATCTCACGTCGAAGTCACCAGTCATATCTGGCAATTAGTAACCGATAAATTGTTTCGACATTTTGCAATAAATTCAAACAAATGTTCGATATTACTATAGAGGTATATTTAAAACAAATATACTGGTAATCATTCTTAAAACACAATACATGATTTCCGTATATACACAGCACTACGGTGACCAAAATCCATTTTTCTGTTTTGCGAATTTAATGAAGGCGACTTGCATAGTTTTATAACTTTATGAATTGAAATATTTAGTTAAAAAACAATTAAGCTGGGCTAAAACAAAATAATCGTGGAGTAAGATAAAAAAGTACTATTTATATTACTTGGATGTCAGACTGCTCATGCGTGAAGTGCATTAGACTATTTCAAGGCGATGCGAGAATATCTAGATACTTACATATGTGTTGAAAAGTTGCATTTTATTTTGAAGAGATTTATGAAACCAAAACGTTAAACTAGCAGTATTAGTTACAAATCCTTTTTAATCAAAATACAAATTTTCAATTTCTAAAGATACTGAATGTAATTGATTCTTTATACTGTTTTATTCCCAGGAATTGACAAGCAAACCGTAAGATCGTGCAGAAACCAAAGTTGTTCACTCATTACGTTGATGGATTTGTAAGTTGATTGTTACACTGGCAAACATTCGCCAGTGAAAAATAATAATAAGAAAAAACCGCAGATAACCTGAAAATAGAGATATCAATATCAAATACAACAGGCTGCATTGGCTGCAACAATCCAATGAATGTGCTTACCAATCACGTTTGTTAAAACTACGCAACGTCCGTCAATTTATAATTTATTTCCTTTTACGCATAGCGAACGTTTAACTCATCATTCCCTAATACATTTTGACATTCGCCATTACGAGTAAGAAATTAGAACTTGTATCAATGACGGCCTTTCGCCCGCCGAGTCCGAGTGGAGCGAGCACAGCGTGGCACGGGGGGAGGGAGGGGGCGCGGGCGGAGCGACCGCAGGGCCTCGGAGAGGAACCCGCAGAGGAACCTGAGGAAGCGCGCGGCAGAGGCGGCAACGTTGCGCAACGCTACGAGTCTCGCGCTCGCGTAACAGCCATCGTTTCACAACCCCCGCCCCGCCCCGCCCCGCCCGACAATGTGGTACTGTTCGATTCGGCCACCGCGGGGAGGAACAGAACGGGGAAACCGGCGGAACCGTTTTTTGAAACTCCTCCCAATGGCGTAAGCACGGGAACACAGATCCGCTGCCGTCCGCCATTGAGAAGCAGTGAATAGCTGAATGAGCACGTGCGGGCCCAGGAAATATGAAGAGGAAAACAAAGCAAAATTGACCCTGGCATTGCGTAAAACGAAAACAACTCCAGGTCTGTTCAGCCTCTTCCATTTTACTGATACATTTTACTGTTCCATATTTTACGAACATTAATTGCTCCTCAATTAAACAGAATGTATCTCTTGCCTATTACGAAATGTACTAATATTCGGATAGTTGCATCGTCTGTAAAACAGGGAAGAGTATTTTCTTGATTCCTTCGTTATTGGTCCCTGCAGGGTTAAACCTCATGCACGACGTTACTGCGGTAAGTACGAGTAAGTAGCATACTTACTGTATGTCTTTCATGAAAAGGGTATTTCTGCTGTTCTTCCATTAATCTCCAAGAAGCATTGTCGAAGCGAACGATACCCTGACCCTTAATTCTCGGACCTGGGACCTCCATCGAGTCCAAAACAGCTGGCGGGCGGGGGCGATACCTTTGCATCGTCTCCGCTCACGGTTCTAAGCCTCTCTAAGCCTCTTTGCGCCTCCTTACAACTCTACGGGAGTTGTTTGGCATCATCCGAGTTACACGTTCGAAACACAAAAAACACAAGCACAAAATTCGTCCAAGCTTCTCTTGACAATTCTACAAAGTACATCAGCAGCACAAGTCAACGAGGGAAGAAATATTGCCTCTCTGAGGGAAAGTTGTACCTTTGAAAGTTACACCTTTGAAAAACAGAAATGTGCGAGAATATTGTGGGAATCAGAGCAGCCATCGATGTTTCACTCAACCCTTTCAGTCACTAATATAAATAGTTCTATCAGGGCAACCTACGATAAAGTGCCAAAAGGCAAGTGAAATTAGAAGCGATATATCCAGAGATTCAATTGAGCTTGATAATTAACATTTAATACTACGCTCGATTTTATGTGTCACATATTAAATGGAATTCATTTATTGCAATTCAGGGAAAGTAGTTATCATAAATATAGGTTTTTAATAAATGCATACTGTGATTAAAAAAACTCCGCTTATAATTTTCCGATATACCATTTTCGCCTACATTACCATTCTACGCATAAATTACGATATTATTAGATTCAGAATCAAACAGGTCAGAGGCCCACCAACACGATAACACTGCCATACTGTATCATCAGAGACACGTGCCAGCTGATCTCAGCCATCAAAAAGGACAATTTACATGCAAAAACATTCCTAGAAAATGAACAATATAAAAGAGAAAGTGCGAGCGCATTCTCCGAGCTTTCCGATCACTTTCGCCACGCCATGTAACCCTGTTATTGAAGATAGTTTAAAAGTGATTCACAAGTCAAGAAAGAAAACTAGAGCATTCATGCTCTTTTTTAGCAAACCTGGTGGCCTTTGTGAGAGTTGCCAAAGACAGACGTCGAAAACTTTTTTAAAGCGAAAATCATTAATTTGAGGAAATGCACCGATCAGTTGGCATGCAACGTCATCGCCATCCATGTCATTGAAAACGTGGAACGCCCTCGCTGTCCTCTTAAACAGAACAGAAGAAAGTATCATTCACACTTCGTTGGTGAAGTTTGTTTCGTTTTTGTATTTATAAGATCGTGTATGAATAGTCGCAGATCCCCTCCGTCGAAGGCTCTCGAAACTCGTTGCTAGAGCCACCAAAGGCATTCCCTGTTCGCGGAATAACGCCGTGAGGAAGCTCGTTCAGTGAACAGAGGAACTCCGTGTGAACTCTTGTAGACCACGTTCCCACCCCCGCAGACTTGCACGGTCGCAAACAACGCCGCTGCATACATCATCCTGCCAGGGCGACGACGCGACGGTGCGATTGCGAAGACGCGGGCCGCCGCCCCGTGCCTCGGCACGTCCCCGCCACGGCACTGTCCACCTTCCTCCCCGTCGCATCTGTGCTCGGACCCCGCTCGTTCACGCCTTCCGTTCACGCCCAGCAGGCGCGTACGCGTCGCCTCCCTCGCAACCATCGTCGCCTGTCACCTACCCGCACCGCTCAGACCCCGCCCTCCTCCTCGCTCAGCGCCTTCATCCCCCCTTGCCTCTGCAACCGCCTCGGCCCCCTCCTCACACCTCGTGAACCACCCATCCACGTTACCCCGACCCCGCCCATTCCACACACTCTCAACATCTCCACCTAACGCTCGTCTCGCATCCCAGACCCATCCACCCTGCTCCGCACCTCCTTCGCGGTGCGTTCGCTCCGCCCTAGCCCGCCGTCTTATTTACTTCGCTTACGCTCTCCACACCCCATCCCTCCTCCTTAACCTCGCCTTGGTTCCCCCCACTCCAGCAACCTTTTGCCCGCTCTACATTCACACCCGCCACTCCCCACCCCCTCCCGCCGCGACAAGTTCCTCTCTATATTCACTCGCGCCGTCGCGCGCAATCCCTTCCGCAGCAATCAACTGCATTTCCATTAAAACATTAGCTTTTGGCGGAATACCAAGTGAGGCTACGCGCGCGGGCGGGGCTGCCGCAAGGGGAGGGCGAAAAAGGAAAGGAAAAAGGGCGGGAGAATAGGAGAAAAAAGAGGAAAGGTAGTTGCGAGCACTCGCTTCTTTCTCTTGCAACCCAGTGCCACGTCGACCTCTTTTGCGGCGGCTGACGCGCCATCGCTTCCGCCACGTCGCCGCCCCCCACACACGCTGTCCCTTTCCCTACTTTACTTGGCACACATACGAACAAATTCTATGAGCTGAATTTTCCCCAGATTTTGCATTCAAGTTTTGAAATGAGAAAAAACATGTACCATCACAAACTCTATCAAATTTGTAAATTACTAATTACGGATTTCATTGAAAATATAGCATTACAATGTATTATAAAATGTGATGTTATACTTCTTAGAAACATTTATTCAAAAAATGAGATTATCAACAAAACTGTGCGCTTTGCCATGGGAGATAAGACAGCTAATTGAGTCCCCGACTCATTACTCAACAGCATTAACAATCATTTCCAACGGTTCCCCAGTCGTCGTAAGACTAGGTTATTAACTCACGAAAAAAATGTTCCAGGAATTCTGTATCGACAGGTTCTGTGTTAAGAACTTAAAAATTAAAAGAATTCATCAAATTTTCAAAAACAACAATGTACGAGAATAATTTCACTTTTAAACAGCTGTGAATAGTATTACTCAAGGTGAATTCATAGAAGAAAGAAAAAAACGTGCCATTGACTCATCCATGGACGCGCGACATGTTTCAGAATTTGTCATCAGCCCAGGCGAATCAGCTAACCTAGCTGCAGTCATATCCACAATTTCGTTATTGCAATTCCCTTCAACAGCGCTCACATCAGGGCGGTGAGTGACAAGAAATATTAAAGACGCAGTGAATGATGACGGAGTAATGAAGTGATAAAAAGAATGGAAAACTTTGGAACAATGGATGGGCGTTTGTTGCGAACCCGCTACGTCCACCACACATTCCATACGGCGTAACCCAGCTCTACGCCCGGTACGTGGAGACTAAAAGCGCGGGATCTACCTCCAGGGCTCCAGGTCGCATGAAGTCCCCCTCAGCCTCCGAACACAGCTCAAAATATTTCTGCCAAACAGTCACGTCCTCGCAGCCTACGTCATTCGCCATTCCACGCCATCGCCGCCTCCAGAGCCGCGCCCGCAAAAAAGAAAATCCCGTGCGCCGAATACGCATCTGCGGGCCCGCCGCCACGTCCCGTCCTCCAGCCCTCATTAATCACGCAGGCCGCGCGGAGATGACGACGCTGCACCTCCGCCCCCATCCCCACCCACTCCACCCTCGCCCCGCCACTGGCTCCCGCGTCACGTGAGCGCCCCGATAACACGCGCTCCAGCCCACGAGACATGCCCGGCATGCATTACGTTTTCCAGGCGCCCGCGCGTTATTTTCACGTGCTGTTCTCTCGATTTTTTTATAAAAAGAGAACAAAAAATATTCGTCGAAAAATTGATGAGCAGAACGAGATTTTGGGAATTCCAAGTGAATACTAATATATTATTGTCCTGCAATAAACGTGAACAAGAAATATTTATATCGATAGAAATGCATGCCCCTTTTCTCATCATTACATCATTACAGCGCCTTTCAATTCTTCAAAGGGAGTGGGAATAACGATTTTGGACACTTTTCTAATACGGAATAATTGACCTAGAACGTAAGATTTCGAGTATTCAAAACTACAACTACCAGTGAAATTGATTATTTCCAAAGATGGCTTCGTAGGTTTTTCCTATTGTTTTTCTAAAGAAGAAATTACTTATGATCAAGCCAAAGTGCTCCCAATCTCTGGTAACAAGAAGTTGAATTGGAAAGTGAAGAGCATTGTTGTATCAGAATCATAGTGTGATACATGAGCCGGGGAAGAAATCCGGTAACAGGACTGACGGTCGCTCAGAGGGGTGTAGACAATCAGAGATATCTTGATCAGAAGCCAATAATTGGGAAACTGCAATCAATGCAACAAATTATTCTATTACAATTAAGACACTGAAATTTTTAGTAGAACAGCAATTCGAAATCTTTAACCTCACACAAATAATTCGAGAATATATAAATATACGGAGAAGTAAAAAACAATGGCGTGGTTTGAATTGCGTACCGCAGTGGATGCGTTTTCTTCCAAATTTCAATCTTCTCTTCGCTACAGGCGCTCTATGCGACAGGACGCAATCGTGTACCAATATCGTCAGCTGCTAAGATACTGAACACGTAGGCAACCCATGATGAAGTAGTCAAACCGATCTCCTTCCACAACCTCAAAGTCCCGGGGTTCAAATCCCGGATGATCCATGTTGAATTTCTAGTGACAAAACCCGCTCCGCAGCAGGTTTTTTGAAGGTTCCCTGTCTCCCCCTTTCTCATACCATCATTGCTCACTTATCATTCAAATAATATCATTACTCACTATTTACCTCAAATATGTCCGTGCGGTGGGAGGGGGCAGTATGTTTTCACAAACGGCTAAAGAATATGGTAAATGGAACATGAAATGTGCGACTTTCAATAAGTACAAATACTTCTGTAACAGTAGTTGCACGAGTTGCGAAAAACGCGTTGGAGATTTTGCTTTGGCTGGACTCAAAAAGGATTCGTATAAATCGCGGAAGCCGAAAGCTGGAGCCTGGCCGCCAACTAGGAAACGCGTGAGCGAAGCGAGACAAATTGAACGTGTCACGTTGGCGATTTTTTTCCCTTTTTCTGTTTGGCTAAGCTAACTTATCTTAACTCCCACAACGTTTTGAATCAGCACCCAGTAAACAGCGCATTTCAAATGTTTCCCCTTTCTATCCATTCGGTTTAGCCGTTTGTAAAAAAAAAAAAACTGGCGTGTGGGAGCATTTCCCAAGGCGTTGCCGGGCGCGTGAGCGATGTGACCCGCTCTCCGAACCCGTTGCTCGCCGCCCGAAGGTCATCACGCGCGCCGCCCCCGGCCCTGCTCTGCCCCGACCCGCCCAGCCCAGCCGCGCTCGAACCAAGGCGACGGCAGTCGCGGCTCGGGAGCAGCGAATCGCAGCCATCGGCAGGTCGGGATTTTTAACTTATTCTGACGCAACGGAACGTGAACACGTGGGAACATAATGGCTTATTTGAGGTCGTCATTCGCGACCCATTCAGTAATCATACCACACACTTCACTAAATTGTCCCGAAGGAGAATGATGTTCATCAATGTGAAGTATAGAGGAAAATGAAAGTATAACAATACAATCAGATATGCTCCCGCAACGTATACACACAATTTAGCCAAAACACGTGGAATAACCGAGATGAGACCCCGTATTCTCGTCGCTAAAACACGTGTGTTAAAACAAAGAATGAGAAAGGAGGATGTCAGTAGGGAAAGAAGAGGGACGAAGAGAGCCAGGAAGAGAGAATAAAGATTAAAACGGGGAAGAGAGAGTAGGAAAGCGAAGGTATGGAAGACACGAAGGGAAAAAAGGGACGAAGAGAAGCAAAGAGCAAGAAGAGAAAGGCAGAAAGAGAGAGAGAGAGAGAGCGAACGCGCACGCGTGTTCCCGCGGCGGGCACGGCGTCTCCCGCAGAGACGCACGCTCAGAGAGCACGCTATTTCCGGCGGGTGGGCGGGCGACCGCCAGCAGGAGCGGCTTTATCGCGCTCTTCACCAACGCCGCTCCGCGCCGCACGGAAGGCGGGCCCGCTGGCCGAGCGGCGGAGAAGCCAGGGAGGCTAAGGAGTTGCATTACACTACTGTACACCTGAAAGCTTGCCCATAAGATACATTCGTCGACTTTTTCAGCGGAGACGCTACAGCACAATTCGAGAATTCACCTGACATCCGCGTACTTGCAGACAAGGGCAACCAAGAGGGGGCAGGTGGGAGCATAATGGTTTATTTGAGGTCATCATTCGCGACCCATTCAGTAAACATACCACACACTTCACTTAATTGATCCGAAGGAGAATGATGTTCATCAATGTGAAGCATAGAGGAAAATGAAAGTATAACAATACAATCAGATATGCTCCCGCAAAATATACAACTTGCCCCACGCCCCGAGTTAATTGAGGCCTCCAAATTTTCATTAAAAAAAGTATTCATCTCCAATCCGAATTTAACGCTACAATTTATTTTTGATGCATGAAGAAATGAATTATATCAATGAATTGGGGAAGGAGGAAAAATTTGGTTTGAAATGGATCAAATGCCCCAGGTCTACTGCTGTAGTCTGGCCACACGTGTATCCAATAGAAAAATCAGTCCATCGCTCGTCCCTCAAGAAGAGGCGAGACAGGATGGGGTGGAAACAGATGTACCTTAATTATTCAGACGGAAATCATGTAGACACTTATCATTATTGGGGACAAATTTTATGCAATCGATTTCACGTCCACCTCGTTATTTCTTTAGACAACTGTATCCGTAATAATTTTATTATCTTATCTCCAGGAAAATACATTGGCACTCTCCGTGGCAGAAGTTATCTCACATCTTCAATCTAGGAAATGAAAACAAAACTCAGGCAAGGAAGAATGTATAAAAAATGTTCGTTCATATTTGTTTACGAGACAGAGACACGCAAAGGAAAATAATTGCGTGCAGTTCACACAAATTGCTGGTAGTATATCAAGTTTAAGTTCATATTACTAGATCATAATGCCATTAAAACATCAATATTTCGACATTTAGAATGAAATCACACGCAAGAGGAAAATTATAACGACAGCCAACTAATCGTTAATACAAACTGATATCTTTACAGTTCTCTCGCAATGAAGTTTCGATCTTCTATATTCTTTAATATAAGTTAGCTTACGACCACAACTTACCTTTCGCTTTCACTGGGTCGACTGAACCCGATCTAGAAAATGAAAAAAAAATCATTACATAAATCATTCTCACAGCCCAAAATTCGTTGAGATTATGTAAACAAACCAACAGCACATCAATATGAAGGGCAACATGGAAAATAAATACAGTGGGAACCTCTAAACTAAATGTTTTATTTGAGTTCAATTTGTAGAGCAAAAGACACTAAATCATGTTTTTAGTCAAATGGTACCGACGATTTTTATGACCAGGTCCGCTTGCCTCCAGCAGACCGTTAAATAGAATTAAGAGATCTGGAAAGCATCCAACTACCTTTGCATTTCAGTAAATCTTACCTCATTACTTGAAAGTGCTCAATATCTCAAATGGATAAGATAGCAACGAAAAACTTCGTAGGTAGAAGTAAGGGAGAAAGTTCACTGCTTGAATAACATATTTGTTACAGGGAAAAACTACCATGATTTATGAACAGAAAAAGTAGTAATCACACTGGCAGTACTCAAAATCAGGATGTCTAAGATAACGAATTGTCCATCAGGCCAACATTCAATGTTGAAAATAGTTAAACTTAGATGAAATAATGGAGTTGTATGTGATATCAATGTTGATGCCAGACACGAACAAGCCATTATATTACGAAACCAGAAGTCAAATTCTAAAACAACAAAAAATATATTCAGTCTTAAATTATGGATATTAAAAAATATACTCAAAATGGTGCCTAAAAATATTTTTTCACGTTTCTTCAGTTTTTCGGATTTCCAATAATGGAAATGAAATATGACTTGAAGAATATTAAAGAAGGGTAAAATCTTGTCCTTATATGCACATTTTCATTGAAAAAATTGGGCCCGTTTTTAAGAAAATGAAGTTTAAACGTTTCTGGAAATGCCCATTTTGCAGCTAATTTCACCCAAAAGAGTTCACCCACCCTAGAGTTGTCAATAAACGTTATAAAGCATTATTTTCATTTCACTTGTACTAACAAATACAATATCGTATAAGAAATGTCTGTAATGTAAATATTAACGAAGTGAGAGACTAAAAAACACATTTGTGTAAAAAAATAAAAATAAATTAAAGTAGAATTGATGTAATGTCATACAGTGCATTTAGGAACATCCGTACAAAAAATTTACAGAATAAATTTCGAGTCATTTGTCAGAAAATCGGCGTTTCTGAAAACGTGGAATTTTGAGCTCATTTTCACAGAAAACTTTTCGGTCTCCGAGAAACTTTATAAGACATCATTTGAAGCACTTGAACTCACAAATGCAATAATCTATACAATTCTCCACTAATTTCAAAAAACGCCACGTGAGAGAGATTAAAAAACTATATTGGTGTATTTATGAAAAAAACAACAACAAAAGAATACAGCCAAATTGCTTTTTGTCATCTTATACAGTGCATTTAGACCTATCACTCCCAAACGTTTTAAAAAAATTGGGGCCGTTTTTGAGAAAATCTTGTTTTTAAAATTTTTTTAAATTGCCCATATTACCTCACCATTACTCCCGACATTAATTAAAGAACAAAATGTGGAGAACAAATTTCATTTCAAGAAAAAATTCTATAGAAAGACGCCGAAAAAATTTAAACTTTTATAATTTTCGAAAATTCAAAGTTAGTGAAAATCAGACCTCTGCCATCTTTATAAGTGTATTTCATTCTATCCTTACAACAAAAATTGGAAGAAAAAATTTGGAACCATTTTTGAGAAAATTTTGAAAATGTCTCAAGGACTTAATGTTAAGTACCACCAAAATTTAAATAATGTTTTTCAAAAACTCAGAGCTTCGAGTCTGGTCTATCGACCGGGGAACATACATTTTGGAAAAGCCCTACCAATGCATTAGGCGCTAGTGTTGTTCACTGACGGACGGACGTTTTGGGGGGAAAAAAGAAAACCATTTTCTGGGTGGGAGCCCAAAATGTATATTTCCATTGAAATTTCGAAATCGATTTTTTGCGGCATTACATAACTCTTTGCCAATAAACATAGAGTGGGAAATTGCATGTAATGGGAGTTATTTGCGTATTGCTTGTGATATTTATCCGTGATTGTTACGCAATCTATATGCACAAATGTTAGGCAGATACTTGAAATCTCCTTGATGGCCACAAAACGTGACTTGCCGAACAAGTGCTTATGAGGTTCCTTGAAAAATCAGAGTAATTCTGTTATATGAAATTTCCCACTAGATGCTCAACGACACAAAGAGATTACTTTCAATCGCTCCACATGCTCTAGAAGTTTTCAACATTTATTCTTGAACCACCTGTACTAATCAAACACGACGAAAATGCTTTCCATTTGATTGACACTGACGAAGTTTGCATATTCATTTAAACGTTGGGTACAATGAGATAACAGGTATTCCACACAAAATGCATTGACAGAAATGATGTTATCTCATTTCTACACATCACATCACCAACACAAGAGAATTTCAAATGTTTTTTTATGGAACCACAAGAGAGATTCAAACGCCAAAACGATATCAACTGTGACAGAATAAAGTGGAGTCCAATCATATCTTGAAATATTTCTTCTAATCTACTGGTAAAGTAGGTAATCATCCCTGACATGAAACATAATACGCAGTCATCGCAATCACTCCTCTTAACAGCCATCCCCAAAAAGGAAGGAGGAATGAAAAAAGCATATTTTAGAAAAAACAAAAAATCTGCAATCGCAATATATCCCAAAAATCAGGTTTGGTAAAATAAGCATCGCCAAATGTCAGAAGTACTTGTTCGCAGATTAAAAGATTCAAAAGTAAAAAGACTAGCTTAAAAGTCTTATGTAACATTCTTGCTGTAATGTCTAAAACTATACTGAAAAACGGTTACACTGTTTTGGAAGTATATTCCCATGAAATGGACAAAAGCATGGAAATTCAACATTTAGGACTGTGTGAAACACATGAAAAATAACTGATGTACGCGGCCAATAAGCTACACAGTGTTAAGAACTATAAGAGGATTTCCCGATTCATAGGAAGGCTATTCGTTGCACGCTTTCTGGAAGAAATCCTGTAAAATTTTTCTGCGCTGCAGTGTGGTGTGTAATAATCTAGACTGAACTATGTGAATGAGCAAGAAAAGGACTTAGAAGGACTCCCGCACGCTAGAAGGAGAAAACTTAGCGGGTTGCTAGTTCCAATTTTGATGACAATTTTTTTATAACAGAATTTTTCTTATTGTACATTAATCTTTCTTATTGAACATGTTTTTTGAATTCTTCTTTGCTAATCAATACTCTCAACTTATTTTTTTCTCTGTCGCGTTCACCTTCATTTTCTTTCCCCCGTTCACTTTCTATCACTACAATAAATTTAACGTAATGTACACAATTACTATTCTCATATATCTCCGTTTCTCCTCTCCAAATAACAGAATTGGTGCATCGTTCCTTGCGTACCCGAGGTATTAGCCTCGATGACAAACCCACGAGGCGTAACAATAATGATAAGTCCAACAAATTAAACCGTCCATCCGTTTGCAACAAAGTAAATAGTGATTTGTAGCATCAAAAAATGTTGTAAACAAATTAAACATATGCTTGGGGCATCCCCTGGGTCCCAAATACTTTTTTTAAAATAAAATGTTTTATAAACGAATAATGTAGTAAGTGCCAAAACGACAAAATAGAGACCTCCGTCTTCAAAAGTGGGTGAACCTGTAGGAGTAGAGAAGTACTAAAGGCGAAAAAATTAAATATTTTTAATATGATTTTTTTAAATTGCAAATGTTATCGTTTATTTCGATATTTATTTTGAATACATATCATGTTTCATTTTCCAATATCATTACGGTGGGGGCGGACCTACAGTTGCATCACGAACGAGCGCTGGCAAGGGAGGCCCCCGCGTGGCGGGATTGAGAGGCGGTGGGCGTCCCCTGCTGCGTATGAAAATGCTTCCTAATTATGCGCCCCGCCAGCGACAGCCGCCCGCCGCGCCGGCTTCCTGCATATTTCGCGTGGGCGTCAGATTCGTATCGAGTCACGCGAGCGAGCGCACGCGCGTGCGCCGGAAGCACCCTTTCCCTGCGACCGCCCCGGCCCCTCCCCCTCGCCGTCCCCACGCGACACACACCATGCCCGCCACCGATCTCCGCTTTTATTGTAAATAGAAAATGTTAACGCCTTCTTTTTCGTCGATAATGTTAATACCATATAATAGCCATAATGTCGATTGGTTTGTATTATTCAATTTGACAAAAAATGTAAATGGTTCTTATTATTTTTTGGCTGTTTCAGTTAAATGTTAATTAAAAATTAATAAATATAGCCACCGGTAAATTAACATCCTCCACGCAAACATTAATGTTATAATATTACTAAACCAGTTTAAAAGAGTCGAGTTTTAATTTTGATGTTGATGTCACCTACGCTCCCACGCCGAACCGGTGTGGTACCCCCCTTCCCCAGCTCTTTGGCTGCCGCGGCATCTGCGCCCCAGCTCCCACGTCAACTGCCCACCCGTCCACGGAATACCCGGGGGCACTCCCCTGTCCGCCGCGGCCGGAAGTCGCGTACGACCCCGCTGGTATGCCGACGCCGCCAACTGGGAACAACGCCTGGGACGGCCATCTGGCGACATGTACCGCGATCCGACAGGATCGAAACGGAGACGGCGATACGTTTCCAGATATGCGCAGCGGTGGTGACGCCTTACGCAATAAAACATTTTATTTCGGCAAATATGTCCAATCTCTGATTTTCATATTTTTTAACCTAGAAAAGAGCCTCGAAAATGAGCGAAAAGGAGTTAGAATGACAGGCAGAGGAAACAGTAATGCCTGAGGACACCACCAGTTTGGCCTCCACAATCCCCATGCTTCAGCCAAAATGTGAGCCGCAAGACCTCGAGACGGTAAGCTGACGTATTGACCACTGCGGTACACACTTCCCCGTCCATATTTCGATAATAATTATCACCACCAGAAGAGCAATGGGAAGGAACACCACGCCAATGCAATGTGGAGATGAGGGTTTCTGCGCACCACAGATACTCCGAACTGAGAAGAACTCTCATCAAATTGCAGTTTCAGAATATTCTAGCGCCCAAGAAACACTTCAGCGGTCTTGTGAACAGGACGTGGATGCATCCAGGTTGATAGCAAAGGCAAAGATTGTATGATTAATTACTTTCCGGTGGAGTGAGGTATTATCGTTGATAGGAACATCCAAAACAGTACCTTTTCCACTACCATATGCAACCAGTTGCTTTCGTCGTAATGGAAAAATGACCACAAACTTATTCAAATAATATTCCTAAATAGTTCCTTATTTCAATCATTTTGTATAATTAAAGGGCGTAATGCAAATTATTCATTTCACAACAATATATTATGTTTTTTCTTAAATACATTTCACACGTGAAAAACAAGTAGAACTACATTTTCGTATAAAGCCCTGCAAGAACAAGTTCTCAGCCCATAATTACTGCGCAGGAGACCACGAGAATTAACTCAAAAGCCTCTTGGATTACACAGAATGCCATTTATTGCGGCAGAGGTCAGCTCCTCCAACTGCAACAAACAACAGCGGATTTACCAGCAAAGCCCGCTCAAAGACCGAAGAAGAGGCACTTTCCACGCTAGTTACGCGATTGTCCATCAAGCCAACCTTCACAACAGCCTCCATTATCCGCTGCACATCCTCCGGAAAGACGACCGTCACGAGACCGGCGCGGCGGCAAGTCAGCGCTCAAGACGCGGCGACCGCCAGGGCACGCGGGGGCAGCGCGCCCGCAGTCACGCACGACGGAAGCGGAATGCCAGCCGGCACGGCGTGTTTCCCCGGAGGCGCGCGCGAAACGTGGGACAGCTCACGGGGCTCCCACAAGTGGGAGGAGGGGGGGAGCGGCGGCGTCTTTATAGAATTGTGGGCAAGATCATGGTTGCGCACAATTTATGATGAGAAAAATTATGCAGACTGCCTGAAAAGTCTGTGGTGCATCGTTAGTTTTGAACCTAGGATATGTTTCTGGAGAGAATGGTGCCACGAGATTCTGAAAATTAAGTTTTAAACAAAGGCTATTTTTAGGATTGATTATTACTGAGAGTAACATCGCAGTTTATCCAAACGCTGTCTCATATGAGTTACAATGTTCTTGCCCACAACTCCTTTTCACCGCAAACGGCCTTCGTAATCGCAAAGCCACAAATGAACACTCGTCTACTAGTAGGATTGAAGCTCGAGTTCCGATGGCGGCTGAGATTCGTCGCAACAACTGTAAGCAGCTGGGTCTTATGTCTTCTTCAGGCTGGCTGTTCAGATCACACATTCCTGTGGTTTCCTCTGATCAAATCCAATGTATGACGGAGCAATGCTTAACGCATGAGTCACGGACTGCGCGCAATTCATCCTTTACAATCCTGTTTTCACTGGAATATGGGCTGATCCCTTTCAATGTTGTTCATACCCCATGATCTACTCCACATGAAGCATTCTAATGCAACTGTAATGAAGCAAAAAGCCTTGAAAACTTGCACATTCAGAGATTAAATAATATACTAGGACTTATTTATGTGCTAATGAGAAATGCCTTCACGCCCAAAATACCATACCCTGAATATTTTGAGCTTGACGGTTGAACAAATACGATGAACGTGCACATATACGATTATTGACTGTGGTCAGAATATGGCTATTTTTCATTCAAATTTCAACAAAATAATTTTTGCTGAAAACCTAGGATTGGAAAAAACAGAACTTTGCCCCGACCAGGGATCGTAACTTTTAGTGATTATTTTATACGAAAAGCTAATAACACACAAAGATGGTGATTTGACTGAATGGATACAGCGAAATTATGTCATGAAGAATTATATACGACTGATTGAATGAAATGAAATATAAAATCGCTGAACTGGCCGAAAGTCTAGGTGAATGACGTCAAAAATCAGAACCTTTACAAACGTACTATGTCAAAGCATTATTGACTTACAATTACGAGGGCTCATTAGGCAAGTTTAACATTACGTAATGATGTATACACGTCTCTCAGACCCCGTAGCTCATACTGGCATAATGAGAAATGCATTACTGTCCGTAGCGATTGTCAACGAACCGGCAAGCTTCATTATGAACTTTTCAAATACATAGAGATGGGCTATATTATTGAGTTAGGAAACAGATTTTATTATATAACAACCATTATTTTATGAAGACGAAAGAGTTTAGATTTGAAATATTGTTTGCCGGATGCAATACAGTTTTGCAAACACACAAAAAAACACCCTTTTCATTCGGAATTACAATGAAATGTTTGTACCAGCTTTAATTCCTTCATAGGAGTCATGACTTATTCCCCATCGATTGCTGCGAATCATGACACAAGCGAGAGGTACCTTTGCAGGTACACCCATTACTTGGCGGAGACGCAATTCTCCGCGCAGCCACTGCAGTCCTTTGGGGAGAGCCGGAGCCTGTGTCCCGTGAGGCAGGCGGAGAGGAGCGGTGGGGCGGGTGAGCGGAGGGGCCGCGTAGCCAGGTAGCCAGCTCCCGTCACGGGCTGCCCCGCGCCGCGCCGCGCCGGTAGGCCGGCCGGCTACCTCCCGACGGGCCGGGCCGCCCCACCCCACCCTACCCCGCACGCGGCTCACCACGCGCCGCCGCCGCCGCCTCATCGTGCCGCACACACTGGGCCAAATTGAACCTCAAGGTGTGCACAGAAAAACATTGAAAGAAAAAAAAGAAGAAAAAGAAAAATTAAAAAAAAAAAGGTTTTACGCTAACCTTTACCGCCGAGGCCAATAAGGCGGGAGGCCATTATAACATCGATCTGGTTTGAATACTGACGCAGGCATATATGAATTGATATGTAACTATGTATTTGTCCATACTGTAAATGGGTGCCGCTAAGGCGAACATCAGTAAAGTCAAAATGGAGTTGGTAATGATAGCACAATAACGTGATAAACGATGCTGGAATATGCCTCATTCCACGGGCGGTTCACACAGGACTAAAATGCAATGAGCAGAAAATAGGTTTTGAACTACGAAATATCGTATTCTTGAAGTCATAGATAATCGCCTAGGTGGCGAGCGACCGGTCGCTCCCGGAGACTTTTTAGAGGTTCCCGTGATAATCATATTGTCACCGCACGAAGCAGCCCTTAATCGAGTCAGATGAACATTCACTACACACATCACACTATGGCGATCAACATCTCTTTTATGATATCGTAGGCTTCCGCGGCCAAAGTCATGATCTGGGCTGTCCGGGTGACGCCGCGTCGAAGGCTGGGGTGCCGACGTTTCGACCGACATATCGCGGTCCTCTTCAGGCAGTACACAGGCAGGCCGACATATTGGCAGTACAGCCCTGAAGAGGACCGCGATATGTCGGTCCAAACGTCGGCACCCCAGCCTTTGACGCGGCGTCACCCGGACAGCCCAGATCAAGATCTTTTTTGTAAGTGCACAGCAAGTGAAGATCACGTAAATCTGACCTAATGAGTCCTCATGGACTGTTCAAAAACAATTATAATGGTTTTTTGAATGTTGAAAAAATCTAAAACTTCCGGAAGATAATAAACATATGTAAATAGCTAATGTTTTACTTTGTAATGAATTAATTTTGCGGTAAATATTTAACTATTTTATGAAGTAGTTCGCAAATCAAAGGATGACAGCCTACGCGCGCAGCGTACGCTGTAAACCAAGAAGTTTGGTGATCCTGGGAATTTAGTGATAGCAGCAATCTGTCGTCCAAGTCACGTGGCCATGAGTGCTTTACACTATTTACTTTCCGGCTGTGCAAAAACTCTGTTTTCCTTCTAACACGTTACGTTAATAGCATCGGAAATCATACCCTGGTTTCCTTCAGAGCAGCGGCCGAACACACGATAACATGGGTACAAAGTTGACCACGGGAGCTCACAACTTCACTTCACCATTTCATGTGTTTTATTTGCATTTTACACGATATGTCGTTTTATGAAGTCGTAGGCTTCCGCGGCCAGAATCAATACAATCTTGGCTGTCCGGGTGACGCCGCGTTAATTTTTGTGGTTCCGACGTTTCGATCAACATATCGTGATCTTCGTCAGGGTTATTAGCGATTGTTATAAATAAACAGAAACATTCCGAACCCTGATGAAGATCACGACATGTTGATCGAAACGTCGGAACCACAAAAATTAACGCGGCGTCACCCGGACAGCCAAGATTGTATGGATATGTCGTTTTCTTTCTTTTATTTGCAGATCGAAACGCTTCCTCGGATATCACATAAAAATGAACTCCTCTCCCTTTCTGCTTCATTGCGACCCACTGCGCATAGCGCCTCATGCCGCTTTTATTACAGCCCTTCATCTCCTTTGAGCTAGTATATTGGCCCCCTGTCACAATACACAATCTCCGAGCGAGAACTCGTTCCGGCCGGATCTTCGGGCACTGGCCGACACCCCGCGCGCAAGCCACTGCCTTAGTAAATCCCTACAAGGGCGACAAAAGAAGGGGGGGGGGGATTCGCATCATACTTTACGTTTTGTGTTTTTTGTTCGCCCATGGTGCCGTAAACGGAAAATCGTTCGGGCCGAACAATGCCAGGTAGGAGCATCATAACGCAGAGTAATGACGACAAGAATATTGAGTTCAACATACGAGAACCATTACTCAGAATTATCAGCTCCCATTACAACACAGAAAGTCCGTTTGGAATGGCGGCACGGGATACTTATCTTTCCAAGCAGAAGATGTAGTGTAACTCGTGACCGCATTCCCAACCGCTCCACATCAATAAACATTCCTTCTCATACGAGTGTCACACTCGAATTCCGTCTTTCACTAGACGATCCAACAAGAATAGGGGTAACGACAGTGCCTCAGCGTTGGAACAGAAAGCACGCCACAAAGATGACAATGAGGGAATTGAGAAAAGAATTACAGCTATGAAAATTATAGGGAGCCAAAATGTAAGTGGTTAGAGAACAATCTACGAAAAGGCTGACGTCTTCAAATGTAAATGGTAGACGTGATCGTTCAATTCAGTAACAAAGAACACAAGACTCGCACGAAGTTGTCAAAAGAAAAAATTCAGCATTTTATCAAATGACATTAAATATTTTTTCTCGTTAGTGCCCAAACATATTGAACTTCAAAAGGCGTATATACTATTAAAGGTATAATACAATCGACTCCGGTTATAGTGAACTTCTGGGGACTAACCATTTTGGTTCACTATATCCGAAGATGTCAAAATTAAATAGAATTTCTCCACGATTGATTTTATTAAGATACAGGAAAATACAGGAAGCAGAACGAACTGAAAATTTCAATACCTTAATTTGTCCTTAAAAGAATCAATTATTTTCAATTGGTTGCTTCGCCCTTTTTCACTTGTAATTTCTTTCGATCCTTCTCCAGAGTCCGTGCTTTCTCCATACTTGATTCTGCATTGTCCTCCCTGCCTAACTATCGTAACGCAGTCTTGTCACCTGTTAATGTAGTGCGTAAGTAAGGGGTGAGGATAGGACAAGGAAGAGGAAGGAAAGATCACGCCTGGTCCGCGGCCCGTGTTTTAGGGTACTGCTCCGGCATTCGTCTGGTATTTATCGGAGAAATCGGAAACGGAAAACTACCGACCAGAGCAGCCGGCGACTAGTATTCTCCTCCAGACAGCGACCGAATTCGAACTATCTGAAAAGCTAGTGTCAAAAATCCTGCCACCCTCGGAACTCGAACGTAGGACCTCCCGGTCAGAGGGACTGCAGTACCCTCAGTTGATGCCCCGAGCCACCTCTCCCGGAGCAAACTTCACAATATAAACAGAATCCCCGCTGAGCTAACCGCTCTGCCTGGAAAGCAAAAGGTTGCTGGTTAAGCGAAAACGACCCAAAATATAATAATAATAATAATAAATTCTGACCGAAGCAAAGAACGAAGGCAGCGGTATTGTAAAACTTGCAAAGAAAATAGTATCAAAAGACCTGCAAGCGGTGGACCAAGCAGACACGGATCTACTGACAAAATTCAATACCAGAACTGAATCCCAAAAACTACTGAAACGGGCTTGAAGAAACAAACCTCTGCATGGCCAATATGTAGCTCGTCTCGATAATGTGAACGTTAATAATGGGCTAACATATGCGTGGCTTAAGAGAGGTGAAATGAAAATAGTATCAGAAGCATTCCAAATAGCAGCACAAGATCAGGCACTACAAACACGCCGTTATGATAAGGTCATCTTGAAGACAACACAGAAATACTGATGCTGACTGTGACCAGAGAGCAATCTGAAACGATTGATATTGTTTCAGGATGTCCAATTCTGGTTAAACACGAACATCTGAAAAAGACGCAATAAAGTGTGCTCATCTTCATCTTCACTAGCATATAAGTAAAACTATGAATGTCACAGAGATAAGCAATAAATGGCACAACCACACCTAAACCAGTAACAACAGCAGGGCATAACACCATCTTGTATCATCAACAGATTCACACAGATCGCACTGTAATGGCTAACAAACCAGATATAGTGATACGAAGTACAACAGAAAAAACAAGTCTCCTCATTGATGTATCTGTCCCATGTGATGGAACTGTAACAGCACAGTCTGTTGAGAAATATCTAAAATATAAAGATCTTGCAATTGAAGTCCGTCGAATGTGGAATGTTATGAGCAGAGATTATGCCAGTAATAATAGGGCTGTATTCCTAAAGATCTTACAAAGCACTTGGCTAAGATCCCAGGCTGCAGTAAGCACTACGAAATTCAGGATATTGTGCTGTATGGTACGGCGCACATTTTGCGCAAGGTGTTGTAGAACCAATCAGATCACCAAATCTACACCTTAGGAAGCTGGGTGCAACCTGCTGTGGATTTTCATGTTCTGCCGGAACTCAAGATCATTCGCCTTGAGAAAGGAAGAAAATAATAATAATAATAATAATAATAATAATAATTGCATTACCAGACCCATGCTATCTGGCTAATGCTATAAGACTTTTCTTTTCAAAATCTGGGTACGTTCCGCGCTTATCTTTTTTGCCTTGTGGTCGTTTGTTGAGAAAGTATGCGCCCAAGGACAACGAAGCACCTCCTTTCAGTTCATTCCTCTCCGGAAAGTTTCCTGCATGTTCTTCACATAAGTTCTTTCAAGGCCCAAACGCTCCCAGACCACGTGAATTCCCGCACTGCTCGACTCTTCAATTAGAGCATACGCTAATGACAACTGTGCGAAACAAAGTTTGGAATTATACTTTCACATTCATACACTCATTTACAACACCCAAATTTCAACGAATTGACAGCGCTTGCGAACGCTCGAAGGCACTGCACGCTATGTGAAGCCCACTTTAAAGCACGTGCTGGTAAATGCGGACAAGATCTCACAAGCAAATAATCACATGTAGGTCCTACGTTGCAAAGCTCGAGTTGCAGGTTTTAGATTTATTTTACTCTCTGAAAAATACTGAAAATTCTGTTTTATTCTGGAAATTCGGGAAGTTTGTTTCTGAAAGGCGAAACAAGATTTTAGATAGTACATTTTCTCGTAGATTCTATAGTCCTGCGCTAGATGCGGCGAATACCTCTTTGCTAGGATTGTGCTTTCCTTTTTCGAGAAAAGTAGGATTGTATTCACAGTGATAATGGTATGGAAGGAAAAAGCAGACTATCACGTACTTAGAATAGTCATCTAAATGATTCATCACATAATTGAGCAGGGATGTTCGTTGGCGGTAAAAATTGACATGGCAAAAGAAAAAAATCTAATAACCTTACGATAAGAAAAAGGGTGAGACTGAATGATCAGGAAATATTGTGAAATAGATATTTGCATTAATAGCACAGAAGAAGCTATATAGAAATGCAAGTGTGTTAAAGATTATAAGAGACAAATTTGATTACATCGAAAACGTACCGACTACAAAATACTTCCGTACGTCATACAATATTATAACAAATCTCTGCACATTCTGAGACTAATTTTTCAGCACTCAAGCATGGAAAGTAGTTATTATCGTCACTGTATATTGATTGAAAAGTGTCATTTTGCGGTATGCGTACGGCTAAGTCTACTTTGTCGTACGCGCACGACAAAGAAGTCAGAAGTCAAGAAGTCATGTCCATATAAACCGGAGTACTCTAACGTAAACAAAACACTGCGGCAATATGAATCTACATGACTGTCGCCCCACATGTTGCGAATCCCAGAAGTATTTGTAAGTTCCCATGAATTCGTACAAAAAAGGTACGAAAGTGTCTTTGGCCTACTCATTTCAAAAGGCCAACTTTTCATTCGTACGCCAGATTCGAATTCTGTACCAGTGACGTTAACAGCTATGTCCCACAATTTTGAATTCTATCATCTCCCTATCCTTCATTCATGTCTCGAAGAGTGCTGCGATCGCAGCCACATACGCACGTTGGGCAAACAGAAAGTAAATGTTCCACAACGGGATAAACATAAGCACTAGGACCTTTCGTAGCAAAAATAAGCCCTAAAATAAGTGTGTGTGTGTGTGTGTGTGTGTGTGTGTGTGTGTGTGTGTATGTGTGTGTGAAGAACGCCGATATAGAACGCGAATATAAGACCGCCGCTAGTGTGAAACTGAAATCACTACATCACTATCGTGATTAAAAATGAAAATAATAAAAGACAACATGGTGGCATCCACATATGAAAGACCGGTTCTGAAGCAAGTGAACGTTTGTCATGGGATTCTTCTTACTCTGACTGTATAACAGTTTTATCGGTATGAATCAATACTTTCATCAGAATTCAAATTTATAAACGTTTTTGGTGTCACTCCGAAAACCAATTTTTGAAAACCATAAAACATGGAGATTCCACATCAAGGGACAGACCCCCTCGCGTGGCAAGGGATGCACTGCAATGCGACAGGCCTCGACGACGACGACGTCTTAATGAACGCGCCCCGCCCGCCTGTCGCGCTCCTGTACAGGGAATCCACAAAAGTTGCGAGTCGCAAGCTCATTAGGCGGAACAATGGCATGTCTTGGATGCTTGTTACGCGGCGGCGGAGCGACTGCGTTCGCTAATCAGGGGGAACGCCACGCGAGTGAGCGTACGCACGGGCAGAGCGGGGCGGGGCCACGTGACACCGAACGGAGCCTAAGCGGAGCCAGACGGGTGAAAGAGAGAAGACGGGGCTGACGTAGGGCGAAGATGAGCGGGAGAGAAGGACCGGAGCGGGAAACGGTGGATCAAGGAGGGAGCAGAAAAGGATTGGATCGGGAGCGGAATGGGATCGACGGATTGGAGAGAGCAAAATGAACCACGCGGATCTGACCGTGGGTGATACGGGAGGACAAGGAGGAGAGGGGCAGGGATAGAGGTGATGGCGACCGCGGAGGCGGGGGAGAACCGATGCCTCACGCACAGAAGCTACGCTTTTAATTACAGGCTTTTTCAGGCTGACTCCATTCACTCTTCGGAAGAAACAAAATTCCGACGAAAAAATGATGAAAAAAAATGCATAATATCAGAAATAAATGGCAACTATCTATTTCCCAAAGGATTGATATTCATGTAACATGATAACCAAGCTTGCAATAATATAGGCAAAACTTAATGACCTTCATCACATCCTATGATATATTCCTATGACAATGAAATTTGTTCTGAAACCTGCAACTATCTTACTGGTCTAGCATATTACAAAAAACTAAACTTCACAGCAAAACACGCTTCTGCGACACAGTAAGTTGGCAAGGAATTATATTTACCAATCGAAAATACATGTATTGTGTAATGTGATAGTCTTAGGATGGAGTACAGAATATTAATGAAGGGGAATTGTTTTCAAATATTAATAAGTGCATAATTTATTTTATGATGGAATTAATATTTCTAGCAACGTGTATCAGAGTCTTGTATTTTACTAAAAGGAAATACGGACATTCTCATATCATCAAATTACCTTAACTTCCTACAAATATTGAAGGAAATTCCAGAACAAGACATTTGTTTCTGTGAAAAAAAATATGGAAATAAAAAGCAATGGGGAATGCTTACTGTTTCAACCTTTAACTCTCTCACCAACAGCTCGCACTGTTCTCCAATATGAACGTATTCTACGAAGAAAGTTTGAGTCAACTTCACTGCAGATTTGAATAAAAACACAAGTACCTCAGCTACGCACAAAGCGTCACTTTGATACAGGTTACATCACAGCAATTTCCGGCTCTCGTGCGTGGCGGGCGCGCGGTGCACCGCTGCGATTCAGTTGCATAAGCGGAGCACACGCCCACCTCGCACCGCGAAAGTTCACCTCGCGATCGATAGCGTTTAAAGGAGGGGACGATTCCAAACAGCTGCTTGTTCGCTAACTGCCGCTACAAACGAGAACAGTGCGGCAACTCCCGGCTCTTCCCACTTTGCCTTTTCCTCTCTTCGCTTCTCCAGTTGCAGCCGGCGAGCGGAGTTGCTTTAAACTAGTTCGCTAACCCCACGTTGAGCCCCGGATCAAAACGCACCTCGCGCCGGGTGCTCGGGGGCCCGGGCGCTGGAGAAAGCGAGGCCACGTTTTGACGCGCGTCGTAAACGAGTTACTCTTACGAGCCGCTTCCAAAAAGTAAAGCGTTTATTTATTTATTTATTTATTTTACGTCAAAAAAACAGTTAAAACTGCGTATGACGTGCTATGGGGAAAAGTGAAAAGTTTCATGGTAAATCTTTATTATAGTAGATTCAACATATGTTGCACTATTTTCCCATGTAATCACCATGGGATGTGAGATATTTGTCATTCAGTGGGATTATTATTATTTTGTATTCCTGCGTCGTAGAAATAGTACAGAAGATATGCAGTCAGCTACAGTCGCCGCGGCTCACAATATATCTTCTGCAACAGTTCCGCATGGAAGTGTTTGACCATCCACCTTACAGTCAGCACCCCACGCCAACGATTTCCGTCTTTCCTTACACCTCAAGAAATTCTGCCCGGCCACCATTACTCGTAGCACGATGATGCAGAGTTGCAGGTGGCTGTCAAACTCTGGTATCTATCCCTGGCTGCGTTCTACTAATGAGAAATACAAAATATGTTCATCCCACGGAATGACAAAATGTCTCAATTCTCTTAGTGATTACGTGAAAACTACAATAAAGTTTTTCCATGAAACTGTGATTTCCTTTTGTTGGTGACCTAGGGAAACTTACTTCCTGGAAACTCCTCGTATTAGATCCTGCGATCGATCAGACGACTGGTATTGGAATAGTTTTAAATGATGATTAGACAGCGCTGGATTTGTAAACGGGTCAGCATCGACGCCACGTTGCCACATTTGGTCGGGGTGGAAAATGTGTGGACTTAATATTGGCCTACAGGTGACGAAAGATAAATGATTGACCTTAATTTAGTTATTTTTATGTTCCCGCATACTGCTTATGAAGACAGAGAAAGTATTCTAATGTTGCAAGAAAAAATGACGATTTTTCATCGGAAAAGCTTCTATTGCCTGGCCCTGATAACGATAAATCTTGTTCCCATGCGTGGTAAATTCCTTCCTCTAACATACTGCGCTGTCAGAATCCAAGTTTTGTGGGTCTTCGATACCCATCCAAAAATTGATTTACGTCAAAACGTCGGTCCCTCCGTCTGTTTCTCTGAACGACGCTTCGGGCTAAACCTTAAGCAGGATTATCACCAAAATTCATGTTCCCCGATCAATCTGAGTAATGGTGCAGTCCCTTGAATTTGAATTTTTTTTTAATTTTGAAGCCTCAACATTTTCAAAATTCTCACCAAAATGGCTCTAATTTTTTTCTTTGGATGGAGCAGAAAATGCTTAAAGACATGGCATAGGTGCCATTTTCCTTGAATTCTCTGAATTTTCCCAAATTGCAGATCGCAATAAAATGGCAACGCCGCGACAGAGCAGTTTAAAATTCTCAGAAGAACTTCGAAATGTTGGTTAGTGTTTCTGGGTGTATAGAATGGAGTTTTGGATTGTCGAATTAGTGTTGATGTTGTTTTAAATGAATTAAATTTGTCACCTAATTGGCTATGATTGGTAATGAGTTGTGGCGATTGGTAATGTGAAATGGCTAAACTGTGTTAATATGGACTTAAACTGCGATATTATAATTTTACGTAACCTTTAACACTGCGAGAAAGTACACTCAGTCGTAACACCACTAGTTTAGCATTTAGATTTGAGCAATACGCCTTACATGCTTGTCTTTTATTCGGTAGTTGAAACTTCCTCAAATGAAGATGCATAATGATTCAAAAGTATATTAATTAATAGATTGATAAATGAACTAGGGATGCTACAGAATTGTACATTATCGTATTAAAGATTTCTAATTTCCTTTGTGAGGACTGGCTCCACGGTCTTGCCCCATCCTCTTGTCAGCTGCCATCTAACGTCCAAAGTACATTTTTTTGACCTTTTCTTAACTTTTCGCG
>BLKR01010387.1:0-58104 GCA_011170035.1 Teleogryllus occipitalis | reverse complement strand
TTTGTAATAACTTCTCCGCAGTGTGTGTGTTGCACCAGGGTGCGCCTGCCGTAGGCAGCGAAAGGGTCGATTAGTCCCGCGCAGCTGCAAACGCGACTTATTGGCGTCGCCTCGGACGAGCGAGGGGGCGGCGCAATGTTTGTGACACGCGCCTTGGGATCTCCCCAGGGGACCATCGACCACGCTGCTCGGAGGAATTTCAGAAGACCGCCCAAGTTTGTTTATAGGAAGTGTGCGAGAAAGAGCGCTTTCGGCTGTCTCTGGAAAATTCCATCAAAATGACCTGAGAAACGCGTAATCTGATTGGTGTAAACCATGTGCGGCGTAGTAACTTTCGTCCAGTAACGTCAGGCCTTCTAAAAATTCAGCGGAAAGTTCTAGAACATTCGTAGAAATTGGGGGGGGGGAAGAAGTGTGCGGGCGCCGAGAAGCGCGGAGGCGCTAGAATCGTGCGGAGCAGAAAAAGTTCAGGTCGCCGGACGGAAGGGCCGCACAGAGCCGTGTGAGGCAAAAGTGTGTGGGCGCTAGGGTGGCGCGAGTTGGCGCGATAAAGGCGCAGAGGTGTTATTGACACACCGAGTGTTGGGTAGATGAAAAGGAACTTTATTCAGTTTTGTTATTTTTTTTTATCTCTGCTCGTTTACGCCCGCGCCAATTGTCGCAAGTTACGCGACTACGATAATTAGTGAAGTCGGTGATAATTCTCCCGACGAGTATCGTGTTTTATTCTGACGTTCGGACTTATAAACTATCGTCACCGATAACGTCGTCACCGCTGCCGCAGACGTGGTTTTGCTCTCCTGAATGGGAAGCGGCTACGAGAAGAAACCCTTTGTCACCCTAGGGACATGGTGCCCAGAAGAAAAGGAACCCAGCTGTTTTGCTTGTTTGGAGTCCGTTCACCCCAGCGAGTTCCTCTGCCGCACATGGTGATTTTAGTTATTTGTCGAGCTCCGACAAACAAAACGAACATTTATCACGCCCTTCAGGCTTACCTGGACTATATTCAATATTCAGAAGATGCTGGCCGCGCATTGGCCCTTTTCTTGTAATTTTGTAAACGCATCTCTGTTTAATTTTTCCTTTATTTGTTCCAAGCGATAATCATAAGATTTAATTGTATTAGTTTTAAGACTGCATGATAAAAAAGCAAGGGTTTGAAACTGAGATCAGATAATTATTACAAATTATTTCTACTAATTTTTCTATTTTTTTAATTTCTCATTAAATTTATTTTTTTTAACTTTTCTTTCAATTGACCTCTATCACGTAGCCATGTCCGTCCACCACCTAAATTTCAGGCTCTACTCGCCTCCTGAGCTAGCCGGCAACACGAGCCCAGGTAGGTGCGACCAACCGTCGGAGTTACAATAGTTACATTATTACTTTTATCAAATTTTATTTTATAAAGCTTTTAATATGTTTACAACGTGATTCGGCGTCATGAGACAGAGATTTGGTGAGCAAAAGTAAGACTATGGGGTCGAAACCCACGTAAGACATGAATGTTTTCAGTTGTTTGAAGTTTGGGGAGCAATCCGAATTCCTCTTGTTTTATATTTATACCATAATCCTTCCATATCTCTTGGTCCGACAGGCAATTGTGGGTAATCTGTGATTTTAATTGAGGGGATGTATTCCACACCCAGGACAATGGTACAAAAACCAAGGAGAGACCAAGGAATATCTTGGGCAAATACCTAAAGGTACAGGACCACGATGTTCGGAGTGGGCAAAGGTAATTTCATGTCAATGAAACGTTTGTATTGGTTTTCCTTCAATAAATACAGATAAGTAAACTATGTCAAGAACAGTGTTTTTTAAATGATAGTTGCTTTCGCGTATTTTTCAATTAATTGTTCATTTTTCTAAAATATGTAAAGAGGTTTTCCAATAAACGCTCAACGTATTTTCTTGAATTTACTTGTAAAGATAGAGATCATGTTATCATTTAGAATGTGTTTCTTAATATATTTGTGAACAGAAATAATCTCGTATGCAGTTACTAAAAAATTAGCCTCTTCTGCGATTCTTTTGTTGAGAGACTTCTAAGAGACGGCCGAAGCAAGATGCAGTTTGCTCACGAGAGAGTAATTTCTCAGAACTAGTGGTGATACAAGCGCACATACTTTCTCGTATTATTGGAAACCACTACGTAATATTGAAATATTGCAATATATGCACTACCAATACCACAGCCATGACTTGATAACGACCAATTAAACAAATTCAAACAAAGCGCCTGTAATGCATATCTAATTCATTTGGATAGTCAGGAACAGCAATCATTTCTTACTTTTACAAATGAAGCAACAGGAATAAATTTGACAATTACAGTATTCACAGCACGTTATACAGAAGTGAGCAATGCACTGTTGCCAACGCAGAGTTGTCAAAACTATATGCAATTAATTTGGCATATAAGCTTGGCGAATATTTTCTTATCAATTCTTGACAAAAACGCTTCTTTCCATCTGTAAAAAGATTTCAACATGTTTATAGATTAGTCATAGTACATCATACACAGATGAGAAATAACTAACTCTAATGCTAATAAATAATTAAATTACTAATGTTCTACGATTTGTATATTAAGTTAATTTATTACCGCCTCATTATATATTGACACCGTCTCAAACTAAGTGCAAGAATATAAAAGTTTAAAGTTTATAATAATGTGATTCACTGTTTTTGTTTAAATTTTTTTATTAACTAGCGCCTGTCAAAACAACTTGGCCAAACTCATCTAATAAAATAAATATTTAAAATATTAAATTGAACCATTTAAAGTTCTATGGCCGAGAAATAGCAACATGTTCCGTATTATGTAAAAAATGTATAAAATAAATCCTTAAGTTTTGGAAACCCTTCTTTAATTTTCAACTCGCAAAAAGTTTTCTCAAAATGTGAACCTAATTTTTTATTTAAAAAACGGATAATTGATGTTCTACTGTATTACTTTACACTCGTTAAAATTTTGAAAGACTATAATATAAAATGTATTGCCGGTGAAATGCTGAAATGTGCATAGACAAATAACATTTTCTACAGTGAAAATCCATGTCTTCTATTCCTCGACAAAAAATGTGGATTATCAAATAGGTTTCGAGTCGTTCTAAAAGGCTAATTTTTAAACGAGTAACACAATGCGTCTATAAATAAAACCGTTAATAATAATATTACCGTTCTTAACACCACCACCATATCGCCGTTCAATAATGAGCTCAAATATGAATCGCTGCACTGTTATGCAAATTTCAATTAAGATTTACGGATTGCTTGAAAGAAAATAATAAAACACAGAATGCAAATCATAGAATAGAGTACCTAGAGGTGCCGCATAATGGCACAGACTTTCTCGTAGCAAAGTTCTCTAATTTTCTTGGTGTGGACTGGCTTTAAGGTCTTGCTCCATTCTCTGGCCAGTTGCCATCAACGTCACCAAAAGAACATTTTCTTCACATTTTCTCAACTATTCGGTTTCTTAATAGTAGAATGTAAATATGACTTCACGACTATTAAATAAGAGCAAAATCTCGTCCAAAATAGAAACATACGTTGAAACTTTTCAGCCGTTTTTAAGAAAATGGCGACTAAGCATTACTATAAATGCGGATTTGAAGCTCTTTTTCACAGGAATTTATTGAGTTTTCCAAGAATTCCATTTGAAGTCATTTGAAACGATTATTATTAAAAATGTAATAATTCAAATCGATGGAAATGTGCATATTAACGACGTGAGAGATATTTTAAAAATACATATGTTTAATTTTTGAAAAAACAAAAGAATGGTGCAATATGGTTTTTATGTCATCGTATAGGGTTCATTTGGCACTAATTCAACAAAAAAATTATGATCCAACAAAAAAATAAAAAAATATGAAGCCGTTTTTGAGAAAATCTTGTTTTAGTTACTTTTTATAATTACAGATATAGAACTCACTATTGAAGGAAAACTACTAAAATTTTCAAAAAATCTACATGACCTTAATGAAAGATCGTGCGTGTGATTTAGGTGCTAGTAGTGTTTACAGATGGACGGACGTTTCGCTTCCAATTGTTTTTTCGGCAACAAGGACCCACAAAACAGGGATTGTGGCTACACCACAAGTTAGAGTATTTTTTCTCTTAATTTAGCAGCTGGTTTTATGCACTTTCTCGTCACCAGAGCCCGGCAATGATTTTTTTCTGTAAAAAATACGCCGATTTTTCGCGTAGCATTACATAACTTCCTTAATACTACATGTATTCCTTCGTATATATGTACGTATACGAGAAAGTAAAAATAGAATTAATATTGGGATTTTCGATTGTAAATTATAATTAAAATTAAATTATCTTCCTCATCCTTTTGATACATACCTGTTCTCAAAGGATTTTTCTCGTGGCCCATAGCTGGTGGGACATTTGTACATATTTCATTAATTTTAGGAAGAAATTTTTCGAAAACTATAAGTGTTTTTCAAACAAAGGTACGCGACCGTGTTTAATAAGCCGATTTTTTTAGAACAGATTTTGTTTAAGACAAATATCTCTATCTTCCACTTCATGGTTTCCAAATGTTAAGTTTTTGGAATTTTCGAAAATACTGAGATATCAACGAAAATGAGGCAATTCTTTTAAGCGCCCCTTCTATCTGTGAAAAAATTGAGCGGTTTTCGAGATATTTTTAATTTTGGAAATTGCGTAAATTTCAAGTGCATTAAACGCAAAAACTTTCATACTCTCTTTTCTTTTCAAAGATTGAACATGACTTTTTTTAAAGAGCTGAGTATTTGCTCCAGACTTCGTGTGATACATCTATTTTTATCTTCAATTTTGTGGTTTTTGATATGTTAACATTTTGCAATTTTCGCGAAACCAAGCGATAGCTGAAAATGGGTCTAGCACCATATTCTTTACCGTCCCTTATTGCAAATGAGAGGAAAAATTGGAGAAAAACTTTAGAGCGGTTTCTGAGAATTTTTTTTAAGTGACTCTAATTCGCGCTCAATTTACACGAAAACTATTGATATTTCCGAATACATGAACATGACTTTATTTCAAGACTTATTTTTAAAAATAGATTTTATTTAGGAAAAAATTTCTATCTTCAATATTATAGTTGTAGGAAGACGCCGAATTTTTTTTTAATTTTTTGGAATTTTCGAAAAATCAGGGGTTCAACGAAAACGAGATCTGTACCATTCTGTTAAGCGTCCATTACCCTATCTGAGGTCAAAGTTTAATAAAAAAATGTTTGCTATTTTTTTTTAATTTTGAAAATGTTCGAGAAGCTTTATGTAAAGTGCCCCCAAACTTAAAATATCTGCTTCCAAGTCCAGGGTCAGTGACATCAGCCAAAACGATTGGGGAATATCAATTTGGGAGAAAATCGCCCGAACGATTTACGCACTAGTGTTTTGCACACGGACGGACGAACGAACAGACGGACTGACGAACGAACAGACGGGCGTTTTGTCGTCAATCGATTTTTCGGTACCAAGGGCGCACAAAACAGGGATTCTGGTTACACCACCTATTAGAGAAATATTTTCTTTCTATATTTACCAACTGGATTTCCTCCACACATCCTTTGTCGTTACCAAGGCCCGGCAATAAGAGTTTTTGTGTCGAAAATTCCCCGTTTTCCGGCGCACGATCACAATACTTTCTCTTCTTACGTTAGTAAGGGCGAGAAAGTAAAGTGTAAAGCATTGTCAGATGGATTCAGGGTGTAGAAAAATCACTGAAGCAGGAAAATTATCCTTTTACTTTATTGTACAAGACATGATTTTCCTCTTTCCTGAGAGAATGGATTAACAATTAAACCAAGAAAGATAAAATTTAGGAGAACCAATGTTAGGATATTATTTTTTCGGTTAAATGATTGATTCAAAATTATTTTAATTTTGTTTTCAGGCGTAATAGAAAATTGGAAAGGCCTATGTGAAGAAACATTTCTAAGTTCAACATTCCTAGGACCCGAAGTCCCCCTTCAGCCCTCATTAGAGCAGAGTGGAGGCGCATGAACGAGAGAACGTTTTCTGCATGAGCCTAATTATATATTATTATTTTTTTCTCGAAATTTATATCCAATTCAGAATTTGGATATAGACAAAACAGAATTCATATTTGCATACTGCACTGCTATTGATGACGTACCTGAGAAGGTAGTCCTGCGAGAGCAGCGTAGGCGATGGCTTGTGGCATCAATGTTAGACCAACTGTAATCCCAGCCACCAAGTCGCTCGCAGCATCCTCTAGCGAGTACTTCGGTAACCACTGTAGTATGGGCAATCGCCGCTCGAAGGCGCGCCGGACGCTCTGCCTCACCGACTGGTTTTTCAGCATTCCGTTTATGGCACCTCTCGAGTTGGAATGTTAGGCACCAGGTCTTGATTGTAGAGCCTGCACAAATCAAACAATAGTCAGAAGGAACAGATCACCATTACAATTAAAGTCTGGTACAAAACGTGAATTCGTTTCATACGAAAAAGGCTTGTCTATGAGACGTGGACGTGCCCTGAATTCCCAAAGAATATGTATTATATAAAATAAAAAGTATCTAATTTATATGATACTATTTATAAAAATTGCTGACCTATCAAAAGTTGTCATATTAACTTATTTTATCCCTTAGTATATGTGGAAAATTGGCATATGATTTAAATGTTCATCTTTTAATGTCTTTTAATGTCCGTGTCTTAAAAAAATATCCCACGTGTTTCCGCTTAAGTTGGCAATGAAATGCTATTGGTATACGCAAAGTAGGTATTATATCTGATGATCCAAGGATTGGGGAACTGAAAAGCGAATGTATTTTGAAAATTAAATATCGTCGGCTGCTAATCGTTTACAAGTAGCAGGTTTGGGCGCTTACATCATCAACCGCTATGGGTTTGGATAGCGATAACGAAATTCACGTAGGGGCCATCCTAAATTACGTAGCGCAAATTGGAGTATTTTTGAACACGCCCTCTCCCTTTTGTAACGTACTTGTATGGCGACTTGAACTCTCCCTCCAAAAAAATAATTACTTAACGCTTGCGATAACACCTCCCATTTACAATAGTAAAAATAAATTATGTAACTGCAAAAACGATTTGTATTAATTTTATTTGGATGTCTGTATACATGTATTTACTATTTTAGAGTTAAGTTAATCCGACTTTTGCCAGCTAGCGGTGTTCCCAGATCTAGGCCCAACCACTACCAATAATAATAATAACAATTTATAATTTTATTTCTATTATATATTAAAATTCATGATCATTAAAGCTAATAAAAAGATTGTGAACACTTTTTGAGTGAAAGAAGGGCGGATAGCGGAGAAAATTTCAGACAAGCCGTGCACACGCTGTCGTGGACGAATAAGAGTCTTCTGCGCCAATTTAATTGTATTCTAGATCTATTTTGAATATTTTCATCATAATCTTGCAGATTCAGTCAATTTTGATTGAATTAAAAAAAATATGAAAACATATTTCCATTTATTGTAATGATTAATGATACATAATAAGGTTTTAATTTATTGATTTTTTAAATTTAATTTGTTGATATTTTTATGTTGTAGTAGATGTCTGAATAAAAGGAATTATTTACAGGAATGTTGAACATTTTTAAAAAAATCAGCATTATGTAGCATTAAAATAAGACCCTTCCCATCCCCCGCACCATAAACGCTGCCTCAACCCCTTCCCCAATCTTAAGTGTTACGTAATTTATAAACGACCCCTTAATGATAAATCATTATTCCGCAACATAAAGGGCTAGACAAGTAATTCGTGTATCTTCGTGTAGACACTGAAGTAATTTATAAACTTAAATAAGTACAAACTAGTAGTGCGAAGAGTTGTGCTGGATTAAAACTTTTAAAATTTCAAATAATCGCTTAATTGAGTTAACATCACCCAAGTACGGAAGTAAGAAGCGCCAGAGGAGGCGGGAAAAGGCTTAATCGCTAAGTGTAGTTCTTTTCACACCCAGAAAGCTAGAGAAATAAACAACAGAACGAATGCAGTGCCTATTAAAATCGTGTTCCGAGACGTACTTGAAGTGTTTTTTGCACTTGATGCAACAGGTGTGCACATGAAAGTTTATGATGTACGAGTACAAAGAGGAGTTACATATGGTTCAGATTACTTTCTGGTGAGGGCTCAAAATATATCATTCCTAGAATTTCCTTAGAGAATGTTGAAGAAAAGGGTTGAACTGCCGAACTATAATTTAGAAAGTCGTAGGCTTCCGCGGCCGGAGTCATGTGAATGATCTTGGCTGTCCGGGTGACGCCGCGTCGAAGGCTGTGCCTAGCAGACCAGCCCTGAGGAAGACCACGAAAAGATGGTCGAAACGTTGGCAACACAGCCTTCGACGCGGCGTCACCCGGACAGCCAAGATCATTCATATAATTTAGAAAGTTTTAATAATAATTCGACGACATTCTTGTACAAATTTAAACTGACACAAATGCAAGAAATTGATTCAAATTTAGATGTAGAGAATTTATATAAGGATTTCAAAGGAAGATTACATCAAGCAGCTATCCAAGTAATACGGGAAAGAAACCTTGAAAAGAAAGATATGTAATAATTATTGGTGGAACGAAAATCTGGATAATAATAATAATAATAATAATAATAATAATAATAATAATAATAATAATAATAATAATAATAATAACAACAATAATCTATATATTTAAAAAAAATAAGGTATTCTGCCATGGCTTCGTTTAGAGCTTCTACTAAACCGATTGTAGTATTTTTTCCTTTAAATGAAAGAATGTGTTCTCTAGATGTGTTATCAGATACTTTTAGTGTTGATTCACCAACATTTACTGTGTAAATTAATTAATTAAATCATTCTTTGATAGTACGCTAATCAATAGTCAATTGTTTTCTTCCAAAGCTGCTTCATGGTGGCGCTGCTTGATGGTTTGTTTTGATTGTTGAGATTTGTTTACAATTCGTCAAGGTTTTGTTTCAGTGTAATAATTGCATTGTGGCGTTGATAGTTGGCATGTATTTGCTTTTGTGGTGAATTTTGTAGAGAACATTCGGACAGTGGGTTTTGCTCGGTTGTACGTAAGTAGTGAAGTTGTACACAGGTTATGTCCAATTCCGAATTGTTGCCCACGCGCCCCAAAAGACGCAAACGTACATTAACTGGACGCAGGGAAAGAGAAAGTTAGCGTAGAAGTCGTGTTAGTGAGGTCATTTCGTTCTCTGTTGGGTCGTTGTCTTTGAAATGTCATAGTTATGCTTTTAGTTTTGTTATGCTTTTTTACTTCCCATGTCAGAGAAATTCTGCAAACGAGTTTACTCTGCGTTGCTTAAATGGGAAAATAAGTTTACCTTCGATCAATATGCCAGAAAAAATCAAAGTTGTTTATAGATGATGACACATCAAAAACCTTTAGAAATAATATTCGTCAGTAGAATAGTGCTCTTTCTTTTGTGTCATTTGGTGCCGATATTGCATTACCACCTGGTCATGGGCCATACATGTTCAAAATTTTGGAAACTCCACATCACAAAATATTTTCGTTATACCCTGAAGATCCAAACAACGCAACATATTGTGAACATTAGTCTGGGCACAGTATTTTATATTTATCTCAGATCTCACCGTCAAATTTTGATGGGTTCTCACTAATAATAATAATAATAATAATAATAATAATAATAATAATAATAATAATAATAAACAAATGCAGTGTCGTTGGAAGCGCAGTAGAGCTAAATACGCCTGAATCATCTGAGGCCGTTCGTCGTTCGGTCATTTCCGAGGCTGAGATGCACTCCCTTCCCAATGCTTATCATAATCAGTAGTGGGCGGATTTTAATGAAATGTATTTTTTTCTTTTCTCTTTAGAACAATGCCGTTTAATATATAAATTAATTTTATGTTATGACAAAAGGAAATGACCCATTTTTATGACATATTCTCGCCTTATGAAGCTCTTTCCGTCATTTTAATGCATTTTTTGCTGATTTCATCGATTTTAATATTTTAATGGTTCTTGCTTCAAAAAATATTTACAAGATGCAACAAATGTTCTCCATAGAATTCTTGAGTAGTCTATTCGATTTCTTCGTTCAGAAATTGTAATATCAGCTGTAATGACTTGCAACAACCCCAGAACGCGCAGATTCCGAAAGCGAAATTTTATTGCATCAGATAGACATTAAACTACAGAAGAAACAATAGACGACTACGTCGCGGAGATATAATTTTCAGAAATTAGCGGAAAACGCGAAAAGCGTGAAAGGGCAATATAAACAATGGTCAGAACAGAATTTCAGGAAAAATCTAAAGCGAAATTCAGGAAAATTGAACCGCGAGTTAAGAAGATACAAGAAACGGTACAAATTGCGTGCGGAACGTTTAGAAACGTATACAATGGAACCCATTGTTGTGATAGCGAAAGTATTTATGAAACAAGTTTTCATAAATATCTCGAGAACGCTTTGATGAAATGACTTCAAACTTTCTGGAATTGTAGAGTATAATATTAGGACCACGACAAAATTAGCCACGGCACGGGAAAATTAACACAGGACCTAGATAAATTGAATATTTGGATTTATTATGTGAGGGATAAGTAAAAACAAACGACGCACCGCCTGACGTAGTGGAGTGACGTCATCATGGATGAATAACACGAAAATAATTATTTTAAAGAAAGAAAAAGAAGGGGAAGAAATGTAACGATGTGACATTTCTTAACTAAAGAATAGACAATTTATGAAACCAGTAATGGAACGCAAGACGCCCGTAAAACGTAGAACTATGAACATATTACGATATGTTTTTGCAGTGACGGGCAGGTGTTTTATAAAAAGTTTCTGGCTTCTGGACCAACATTGCCAAAGAGAGGATAGTTTAGTGTGAGTTGAGCTCTATAGGGGTACGCATGACCCGTATCTGAGTGATAGGAAATTCGGAATGTTTGTGTAATTAGTTTATGAAAGTTATGCGGGATTGCTATCAATTAGATGAAGACATTTTTAATATCGTGGAGGTTTAAATTATCTGCGAACAATGTAGTGGACGAAATTGCAAAAACGGTAATTCGCGTAAGTTAGGACGCGAAAACGATCGAACGTTTTATGAACCTTGATGAGTTCGTCCGAGGTGCATCGTACAGTTTTGAACGGGGACTTTGATGGTGATTCATGGATTTCAAAAAATGGTAGCGGCTGATTGGTTGGAGTTGGGTACACGAGTGGTGTACCAAAACATTGGTCGACAACGGGCGATGGTAGTGTGTGTCGCCGCATATTAGCAGCACCAGGAAAGTCGCATGAACAAATATATATCTATATTTTTATTAGAAAGGTAAAGAGAGGGAATGAATTTTGAAGATTCTGTCGAAGACCAAGTCATGCTGATTAAGTTAAGAGTAATAACAGTATAAAGTCACGATAGAATGCGCATTCCGGTATGAATGTTTACTTTATGTTTTTAAGTATGAATGATGTTGTGTGTTTGTTTATGTTTCAATCCAGGGTATTTATGTCATGGTGTAAAATTTTGCATGCTATAACAGGGGCAATTTATATAAAAGAGGTGTCAAATAGCTGCCTTGACAACTGGTTAATTGAAAGAAAAAAAGCAAATAAATGAATGAACGCTCACTGCGGTTCATGTATACCTGGATTATGAGTACTGTTTTGTATTTAGCTAGAAACTGACTCAGGCACGAGCATGCAGGTATCCCGTTTCAATTCCGCATGGATTGATCACAGTAGTCACGCCCAGGTAAGGCTTTATTTGTATATGCTAGGTGAGGCACGGGCAACAGGTGAGTGAGGATATTGTTTTGTCAAAGAATGTCAATGAAACCAGGCGCTCAACCAAACGAAGAAAATTCTACCAAGTGTAGGATTATGATAGGAAAATACGTAAAAGAACGTAAAGGGTGCGTAAATGAATGGAGCAGGTGGGACGGATATAGAGGGAACGATTACAGTGGCGCCCCAACGTGTGGGCGTGAATACGGGAGGATATAGTAGGAAATCATTACAGTGGCGCCCCAACGTGAGGGCGTGAATAGGGTGAATACAAGAGAAAACATTACATAGCCAATGTATGTAATCTAAGGTTTCTGTGACGCATATCAGCGCCATTGCCGGCTCAGCCGATTTCGGGATAACTAAAGACAAAGATTTTCTGGTAAAGAACAATCCAAACAAAACGATTCCAAGCTGAGTGTAATTGAACGAATAGAAGAAGCCTAGATTTCATCATTTTCCTTTGCTTTAGGGCATTTTATTTTGCACGTTTGGTGATGTTTAAGGTTATCAAAATACGCCTCCCTAATAATCAGTAACGAACGAAAGAAGTTTTCATGCACTTAAAAGAAGCATTACTGTAAATGCGAAATTTGAAGCTCTTTTACACAGGAATCTATTGAATTTGGGGAAAAATTAATTTGAAGCACTTCGACTCACAAATGTAATATTGTATTCAAATCCATGGAAATGTGCATATTAGCGGTGTGAGAGATATTTCAAAAATATTAATTTGTGTAATTAATAAAAAAACAAATGAATACACTAAAAAGAATATTGTCAAATTAAACAATGCAATTAGCACTATCTATTGTAAAAATGTGAAGAGACAAATTGAAGCAATCTTTGAGAAAATATTGTTTTTGTTATTTTTTTAAATTGCAAATATTGCACGCACTATTGCACGAAAACTACTAAAATTTCCAAAAAAATCTACATGACCCAATTGAAAGAACTACTTATGCACAACAAATTTCATTTGAAGGAAAAAATCCATGTCTTCAATTTTGCAGTTGTAGGAAGACGCCGAAAAAAATTTTAACTTTTGCAATATTCGATAATTCAGAGTCAACCGTGAAATTCTGACGTATGTCACCTTTATAAGTGTATTTTGCCCATTTCTTGCAAGAAATTTAAAGGAAAAATTTGTAGCCTTTTTATTAGAATATTTTGAAAATGTCCGGAGTACCCCAAAATTTAAAGAATGCTTATCAAAATTTCAATGCTTCAACTAGAGCCTGATCGACATAGGATATTTCAATTTGGAAAAGACTGTATTTGTGGTTTAGGCGCTAGTAGTGTTCACAGATAGACAGACAGACGGAACGGATGGACCGGACTACTACTACTCACTTTCGTTTACCTCTTCATATTTTCGAAAATTGTAAAAACCCAACCATTTGGGGACTACAAAATGCAAGATAGAGATTTTGTCTTAAACCAGATTTTCTAAAAAATCAGATATTTCAAAAAGGTCATGTATAAGTTTTTGAAAAAACTATCAGTTTTTGAGAAAAACGGGTAGCCGATTAAGATATGCTAAACTGTCACCAGGTATATAAAAAAATTATGTTGAAAATCATAATTGAAGTGTTAAAATCAATGTATCCAGAGAACTTCGTACTAATGAAATAAACGTGTTTGTTAGCTTATTTTAAGTTTCTTTAAATTTCTTGTAGGATTAGAGTAAAAACACAGAAAGGTTGCATAGGTCCGATTTCCACTGTTATCTCTTAAAGTTTAGAAAATTGCTAAAGTTTGAATTTTTTTCGGTGTCTTCCTACAAAAGAAAAAAATTGAAGATAGTGATTTCTCTTTAAAAAAATGGTTGCCCCCAACCAGTTGTTTCATGAAGGTCATGAATATTTTTTTGAAAATTTTGGTCGTTTACGTGCAAAATAGTATGCAATGTGTGCAATTTTAAAAAATAAAAAATATTTTTGCCAAAAACGGCAAAATCAAAACTTTTCTATGAAACGAGCTTAGAATTCCGAATTTTCAGAAACGCTTAAACACCGTTTTCTAAAAAACTACTCCAATTTTTTTCTTTATACTGTTCGTAGGGATAGTGCTACTTGCACTTTTTAATATGACATAAAGTTCATTTTGGGGTATTACGTTTCTGCAGAAATCATACAAATTTGTTTGAAATATCTCACTCACTAGCCTTTCACGTCTTTAATAATCACATTAGCTGCAATTTCGCCACATTATTACATTTGCGAGTACGTGTGCTTCAAATGATGTCATAAAATGTTCACACCCACCCAAACCTTTTCTGCGTAAACAAGCTCATAATCCCGCATTTTCAGAATCACTTAAACGACATTTTCTCAAAAATGGCTCTACATTTTTTCTTCAAACTTTTTGTACGGATAGTGCTAATTGCACTCTTTATGATGACATCAAATTAATTTTGGTGTATTCTATTTTTTTCAAAAATTACACAAATGCAATTTTTTGAAATATCTCACACCGTAATGCCGCAATATGCACTTTTCTAGCAATTTGTATATACTATTACATTTGTGAGTAGAAGTGCTTCAAATGAAGTTTTTCGAAAACTCAAAACATTTCTATGTAAGAGAGCTTCAAATTTCGTGTTTACACCAAAGCTTAAGTGATTTTTTCTTAAATATTTTTCCAGATGTTTTCTTAAAAATATTTCCAGATTTTTCTACAAAACTGTTCATATAGGACGAAGATTTACTCTTTACTTTCTTGTATACGTACGTATATATGCAGTAATATAGGTAGTATAGAGAAAGTTATGGAATGCTGCGCGACTAAACTGCGGTTTTTCAGCGGGAAAAAAGTATTGACGGGCTCTAGTGACGAAAAAGTGCATAAAACCAGTTGCTAAATTAAGAGAAAGCTAGAGGTGCTTCAGAATAGCACAGACTTTCTTGTAGCAAATTTTTCTTGTTTCCTTGGCGTGGACTGACTTTAAGGTCTGTGGCCAACTGACATCTATCGTCACCGAAAGTACATTCTCTTGACGTTTTCTTTTTGGTAACTTAATAGTAGAACGGCAATAGTACTTCAAGAATATTAAAGAAGAGTAAAATCTCTTCTTTTTTTAAGAAAATGGCGATTAAGCATTACTGTAAATGCGAAATTTGAAGCTCTTTTTCACAGGAATCTATTGAGTTTTCGAAAACCTTCATTTAAAGTCCTTTCAAGAACCTCCACTCACAAATGTTATAATGTCGATACCTACAATCGATACTACTAATATTGATAATACAAATCGATGGAAATACACAAATTAACAGCGTGAGAAATGTTTAAGAAAATTACATTTGTGTAATTTTTGAAAAACAAAAGAATATACAAAAATTAACTTTATGTCATTAAACAGTGATATTAGCACTATCCATTGGAGAAATTCGAAGAAACAATTTGGAGCAATTTATGAGAAAATGGCGTTTGAGTGTTTCTGAAAATTGTTTACAGAAATTATTTTTACAGAAAACTGTTTAGTTTTCGAGAAACATTATTTTACATTATTTAAAGATCATGTACCCACAGACCTAATAGTGTGAAGAAATCGCCTCTAAGGTAAATATTACAGACGTAAGAGGCTAGTCAAAACAATTACATTTTTGCAATTTTTGAAAAAAGAAATGAAAAGAGCAATATGACGTTTATGTCATCGGATAGGGTTGGTTGAGCACTAAAGCTAACAAAACTTTAAAGAAAAAATTTTGAGCCATTTTTGAGAAGAGCATGTTTTGTAATTTTTTTAATTGCAAATATTGCACGCTCTATTGCATGAAAACTATTAAAATTTACAAAAACGTCTACATGACCTTAATGAAAGAACCATTTATGGGCGACAAATTTCATTTGAAGGAAAGATCTCTGTCTTCTACTTTATAGTTTAGGTAGGGTCTCCCCCAAAAATTTAAAATTTTGCAATTTTCAAAAATTCAGAGTTTACCGTGAAAATGGAACTCACGCCACCTTCGTACGTGTACTTCCTTCTTACAAGAAATTTAAAGAAAATATTTTGAGCCGTTTTTGAAAAAAAATGAAAATTTGCGATGTGCTTCATGTAAAGTAACCCCAAATTTTAAAGAATGTTTTTCAAAATTTCAAAGATTTAACTAGAGCCATATTAATAGGGATTTCTTCAATTTGGAAAAGATCGTACGTGTGGTTTAGGCGCTAGAATTGTTCACTATGACAGACGGACAGACAGACAGACAGACGCACGGACGCACGTTTTGAAAAAAACTGCGTGTTCCGTATCAGGGGACCCCAAAACATGTATACGGATATACACGTTTTGGGGTTCCCTGATAGCAATGTACCCTGATCTCTGCCAATATGTCTACAATTTTTATTTAACATCTCATTTACATTCGTTCAGTATGTCAGAGTTTATTTATCGATGAATGAAAAAGTGTACAAAAATGCTAATATTGCTTGTCTGCGAATTTTACAACTTTGGAAAGAATGGAAAGAAGCCTAACATTTTTTTTCAACATTTTCAAAAACATCCGGGCCGGGAAGGAATGGAAGGAAGAGGGTTAAAAGACGATTCGTAGTGGTTGAGAGAGAATACATAAACGTCCATGCCCGATTTGGCGCCGCAACGCTTCGAACCGACCTTGGTACGTGCTGTCCACCTCAGCGATCGCCTCACCCAACAGTGGTCGCATCTAATTTAGCCGCTGTGAAAGTCATCGTATTGTCAAACTCGAACTTAGAACCTCCCGGACAACGAAACCTCATTTGCATGCTTGCGACCACACGCTACATCGTGTATAAATGTTCTAAACTGAAGAGAAATATATAGCTCCACGTATACTTACGCACATAGAAATCTCCAATGCAAATAAATTCAAACTCCTCGTTCCACGAGCCATTACTGACCGGAGGTCGTATTATAGCAACCACCAAAGAGAACATTAATTGTTGCTTTCTATCAGACTCAAAAATGAGAACGAAATTGAATGATTTCACGCCTAATATTGCTTCTCTAAACGATATAACTAAATGGTTTCATCAAAATATAGCTTAACGACACTGCATGTTTGCTAAACCTTAGGAGCACGTGGACATCGTACTATTTCAGCGCTGTGACGAATTTGATTCTTTTTCTAATCTTCCCCTTCGTACAACGACCAACCCCATTTTTCAAATAAGTATTTCCATCTCATTCTCTCTCTCTCGCTCTCCCTCTCCCTCCCTCTCCCCTCCCTCTCCCTCCCTCTCCCCTCCCTCCCTCTCCCTCCCTCTCCCTCCCTCACCCTCCCTCACCCTCTCCCTCTCGCTCTCGCCCTCTCTCGCTCTGTCCTCTCTCGCTCTGCCCTCTCTCGCTCTGCCCTCTCTCGCTCTGCCCTCTCTCGCTCTGCCCTCTCTCGCTCTGCCCTCTCGCTCTCCCCTCTCGCTCTCCCCTCTCGCTCTCTCTCCGCTTCCCTCTTGCTCCCCCTCTCACTCCCTCTCTCGCTCTCCCTCTCTCTCAGGGAATTAAACGCATATGCGAATTGGGGCGGTGTAAGAAAGAAATAATTACAGAGGAAATGTATAAAATACTTCCATAGTAGCTACAGTAAGAAACATCAAGTGTTCAATACTAGAGACGAGCTTGTGAATTGTGATGAGGATAGAGAAAAGTATGTCGTTGGAAATGATAGAAACAAGAACGATGAAGAAGTAACGTTAGAAAGCAAATTAGATTTATTAATACAAGGTAACATTGAAAAAAAAATAAACAGCAAAGTGTAGAAATTAATAAAAGTACAGATGGCAGAAATAATAAAAAATGTAAATAATAATAAAAAGGATTCCTAAACAGTAACATATGTCGAAATAGCTAGAAAAGAAAACCCAATTATAATAAAACAGAAAATACCGTAAGATAGTAATATAACAGAATAACTCTCAAGGAAAACGTTAAGAATAATAAACTCTCTGTAAGGGTAACTAAAATCAAGAAAGGAAATAAGGGAGCTGTAATTGTAGCATGTAACAATGAGAAAGGGAGAGAAGAATTGAAAAAGAAAGTAGAAGAAAAATTGAAGAAAGAAGAAGATGTTTTCATTCCAAAGATTATTAAACCCAAACTTAAAACTATAGGAGTTAGAAAAGAAGAGTTTTAATTAGAAGACAAACAATTCATTAAGGTGCAAAATGAAATAGAAACGAGTGAAGACAGCGACATGAAAGTGTTAAAAAGATATAATACTAATCATGATAATAGAAAAGATGAAACAGGTAATATTATTCTAGAGACAGATGCAGGGATATTTACATTGTTAATGGAAAAGGCCTAAGTAAACTTAGGATGGAAGAGGGATCCAGTACACGAGTTCGTAAGTGTTTTCAGATGTTTCAAGTGTTGGGGTTTTAATCATTTTAGTGAAGATTGTAAGAAAGAAATTGTATGTAAAGTATTTGCTGGTAATCATGACAGCAGAGAATGCGAATTAAATAAAAAATGTGCTAACTGTGAAGACAAGGTTAGAAGACTAAAACTGACGGAATTTCGACCGATCACGAAGCAACAAACAAAAATTGTCCTTCTTATTTAAGAATGGTAAATGAAAAGAGGAAAAAAATTGATTATACCTTCTGAATAGAAATCATTGAATATACAAGCTACATTTTATACACTAAATGTACAGTCATTTAGCAAATTTCGATCAAATCAGCAAATACATAAATGAATGCAAAAATAAACCTAGCGTTACTTATTGGCGTTCACTGAAACGCGAGAAGATAGAGAGGACCGGGAAATTAGAATACAAGGCGATAGGTGTATTAGATGTAACTCACAGAATCGAAGAACGGGAGTAATAATATTCGTGAGAACGGATATTAAAATAGAGAATGTTAAAATAGGCTGTTTAGAAAATAACTGGTGATAGTTAAGTTAGATGTTTTTTGTAAAGAATACAGAGGATCAGAAGTTGCTGTCTATCACTCTCCAAATGCCACTGATAGCGAATTTATAGATTATATTACAAAATGGAAGAAATAATGACAATTAATGATTGCATAAAATGGGAGATTTTAATATAAATGTAATGTGAGAAAGTTACGTCAAGAAGAAGTTGGTAAATAATTTTAAAGCATTGGGACTAAACCAATTGATAAAAGAGCCAACTAGAGTGGATAGTAATAGTCAGACAATCACTAATCTAGTATTCTCAAATGTAAACATAAAGGTAGAAGTACAAGATACACCAAAAGTAATCGATCATGCTAGGGTAGTGGTGAAGTCAGATTTAAAAGAAAAAGGTACAAATCAAAGAGAAATAATTAAAATACATAGAAGGGACTATAGAAATTTTAAAGACGATCAGTTTAGAGAAATATTAGGATTTACTCTTAGACAATTAAAAACTGAAAATAATGACGAGTTAAGCAAAGAATTTGTAAAAGCCGTCGTAAAAGCCCTGGATAAGGTGGCACCATTTAAAACGTTGAAGGTGCACACAGAATGGAATGAAAGAAAATAGTATTGCAAAGAAATAAAAATACTGTGCAAAAAGGAGAAGTATACAAAAGAGTTAAAATAACAAAAGGACCAGACAAATGGGAAGAGTACAAGAAAATAAGAAATAATGTAGTTAATAACTAGTTAAGAAAAACAAAGTAGAACATTATAATAATACTATTGAAGAACACAAAAATAATAGTAAAGAATGATGGAAGGTAATTAAGCATTTAACAGGAAGTAAAATCGGTGATATAATTACTAAAGATGTATTTGATGAAATTAGTAAAGAAAATATAGCTAACAAATTCAAGAAATATTTTGTAAGTAGCATTAAAAGATTAGTACAAAATGTTGACGCAGGTAATTCAAATATCTACAAGCAAGGCGAAAGATGGTGTGACAGTGAAATTTATAAATTTAAATTGTTAAGAAAGGAAGATGTGCGTAGAATTATCTATGGATTACCAAACAAAAAAGGAACAGACGAGGGTATTACGACAAAATATCAAAAGAAAATTATGAAATAGTAGGAGCAGTATTATTGAAAACAATAAATAATTCCCTATAAAAAGGGAATTTTCCGGAGACATGGAAAACATCAACAGTAATATCAATTCCAAAAGTGGCGAATACAATGAGAGCAGCTGAATTTAGGCCAATAAATAAGCTACCCATATATGAAAAAATATTAGAAGAAATAGTAAAGAAGCAGTTAAATGAGTATATTGAAACAAATAAAATTATTGGAAATGAACAATCAGGCAAAATGATTATTATTGGAAAGACAATCATGTGAAACTGCGGTACAAGCAGTTTTAGACGAATCGAAGATTAATATTGATGCAGGAAAGAAAGCAGAAGTTATCTTCTTGGATCTCAAGAGGGCATTAGAAACTATTGATAGGACAATACTTATTGAGAAAATGTACAAATACGGAATCAAAGGTGACGTTAAAAAGTGGTTTATTTCATATCTTAACAAGAAAAAGCATAAACTAAAATACAATAATATTATCACAGATGAAATTAACGTAGATTTAGGTGTTCCGCAAGAGTCAGTTTTAGATCCAATATTGTCTATAATTTACATTAATGACTTAATTAAGTATATGACAAACCTTTTTGGGAATGGTTGTAAAATGAAATTATTTGCTGATGACACGTTATTGTATGTAATTGGAGAAACAGAGGCGGAAATTGAATTTAAATTGTAGAGTGTATTTATTGCAATACAAGAATGGTTAAGGATAAATAAATTAATAATGATTGTTGAAAAACCTAAATTTATGATTTTACATAGTGGAAGAAACGTAGAAGAAAGAGAAACTAAATTATTCACAACTGACTTAAAGGAAATACAACGGGTATACAAAATGAAATGCTTGGGAGTAATTACCCTACAGAAAATTAAATTTTAAAGATTATAAAGAGTACATACTAATGAAAAATGGGAAAAATATTAATATTTTAAACAGCATTGGGCAATATATAAATGGCTATACAAGATGTTTGATATATAAATCCAACATTGCACCACATTTTAATTACAGTGCAACAATACTAGTTGAAGCCCATGAAGCTGAAATTAAAAAACTTCAGATACAACAAAATAGAGCCATGAGGGTAATAATTCAATGCAATAGATACACTCCAGTGCTATACTTGTTAGACACTCTGCACTTTATGACAATAAAAGAGAGAATGATTGCAAGACACTAATTTTTATTTTTATACTAATTAAAAATCATATAACAGGAGATTTAGTAAACAAAATCCAAAGAGTGAAAACAACAAGGGAAACAAGACAAGCACAACATTTAGTAATTAATTTCAGTAAAACTGCACAGGCAAAAAATAGACTATTTGACAAAGGATTTGAGTTAATAATAAATTACCGTTAGAAATAAAAACATTGTAAACAAATTAAAGAATTTAAAAGACAAATTATAAAATTATCAAAGTAGAAAATTAATTTTGTAAATAGTTAATAGAGTATACCTATAGATATATGTAAATAAGTATTTTGTATAACAAATAGCCCAGAAGGCTTAATAAATCAAATCAATCAATCTAGATCTCCATCTCCCTCTCCCTCTCTCGCTATCCCTCTGTCTCGCTCACCCTTTTTGTCTCACTCTCCCGTAGTCTCGATCTCCATCTGTCTCGCATACCTCTCTCTCCCGCTCTCCCTCTCTCTCTCGCTCCCCCTCTGTCTCTCGCTCCCCTCTGTCTCTTTCGCTCCCCCCCCTCTCTCTCTCTCTCTCTCTCGTTCCCCATCTGCCTCTCGCTCCCCCTCTGTCTCTTGCTCTCCCTCTCTCTCCCTCTGTCTCTCTCTCCCTCCCTCTCTCCCTCTTTCCTTCGCCCCCTCTCTCTCTCTCTCTCTCGTTCTCCCTCAGCCAAGTTTTCTTATTAAATTTTGATCTTAGAAAGCGTAAAGTACGTTTAAGAGAATGGTACAGGTTTAGGGCTCGTTGAAATGCCTGGTTTTTTGAACATTTAAAAAAATTTAAAAATTTCGGCGCCTTCCTACAATTACAATTGCGACGATACAATTGTTTTCTTGATGAAATGTGCTCATCAAAAACAGTTCAAGTAAGGTCATGTTGAATTTTTCAAAAATATGCCTATTTGTGAGTAATTTGGCGTCAAATATAGTTGCTCGCTCGCTATATTATTTCATATTTCTTTGTTGGTTTCTGACATTTGAGCTTTCGTTATACGTTTACAAATTAATCTTTTAGAAACTATTTAAAATCTATTTGAAATAATATGAAATAAAGATTGCTAGCCTTCAGGGAATGTCGAATTGGAATGCAACAATGGCATTCTGCGTCGCAACATTACGTCTCATTTTTGTGACAAGATTTTGCTGTATGAAAAGCAATTATAATTGTCAAAATTGTGGTGATATTTGCTTTCAAATATATATAAGTTTTGCACCAAACGCTCCCACATTTGTAATGAGTTTTACAAAAAATTACGTCTGAGATGTGTTTACTCGAAGAGAAGTTGTGGTAAAATAGTATTAAACGTCATTAGGCCGATGAACAAATAATAGATGCGGTTGAAGTTTGTAAACCGAGACGATAGCCGAGGTTTATAACCAACCGAGTCTGTTTGTGTTATCGGCCGTGTGTCGTTCAAAACTTTTCGTAATACTGTGCTGTAAACACATCTGCGTAACGAAACCCAATAGAGGAATGAAAAGGTAATCTTAATGGCCGCCGGCCGTTAAGGAATTAACGGCCGCCGAACGTTAAGGAATCACGTGAGCTTCAAAATATTTATTCAACTCTTAAGACAAATGACAAACAACGTAAAACATAATATATCAATTTTCAGCACTTAAAACATTCTTATTTTTAACTCATTTTTAATGTCTCATTATAATAAATATTAATATTGAATGAACAGTTACTGTTATTACTAATTTCTACACCATCATAAGAAGTTGACGTATTTGAATAATTTGATGCAATCTGGTTGATGCTGAATAATTACTTAGAAATTATAACACGTTTTGAAACAGATTGTTCAATGTAAGTTTCGGCTACAGAAGACTCCCACCTCCAAGTTTTTTCAAAGCAAGCAGATCGCCACCGTTTTCCACTAGCATTGTAGCCGATGATCGTCGAAAACAATGCTCTGGGTAGAGCTCAGGGGAGTCTAATTTTTAAAATTCTGCTATCTTCTTTGAAGTTGTGTATTCCCACAACTTGTTTAGTGCATTTTCCGTTTCTATAACCTATGCAAAAGGGTCTAGTTTGTAGGTCAGACGGACGAAGGTCAGCATATTTTTTTATACAAATCGTATGCATTGAATGGAAGACCGTCTTTGGGAATAACAAACATCCTTTTTTTGTGCATTTCAGTGTAACTATGTCATCAATAATCAATGACACAAGTCGTCTCGTCAGCATGCCCCAAAAATACCAAAAATTACAACTTTTTTAAGTAGCCACAAGTAATCATTTGATTCCAGTAAAAATTTTCTGATATGTTCTTCAGACAAAATCTTCGCTTTTTTGGCAATATAACCTTCGGATTTTCTTCTCAAAAATACGTATAGTTTTCCGAACCTATAAAATCAAATCACATGTCACTTACTAAATAAACTTTCTTAAATTAAACATAAAAATGAAAAATGTGGAATACTAACCTTGATATGTCAACATCTTCGTTAACTAATAAACATAATTTTAACACTGAGAATTTTCTCTACAACGATGTGGGAGAATACCTCTCAGATTTTTCTTTAGCATACGCCAGCATTACTGTTTCATTCACCTCTTTTTTTAAATTTATTTCTTCTTGTTCGACAATACAGTCTTTCAAGGGTTTTAAAAATAAAATACATAAGATTATTATATGACAATTTTGGATTGGCGATCCATAAGATGAGGTTTGAACTCTGACATAATTATTGATTTAATGTTATTGTTAATTAAGAAGAGGAAGGAATATGATTATGTTAAGGAGCTAAGGGTATAGTGGTTTACGGGGGTTTGAATCTGTCTTTGAGAAATCTTGACTTTATGGGTGGGTGGACTGCATTTTTTCCAATGTTAAAAATGATGGTACTTGGTGAGGTATGCAGATTGTTGTAAAAATTGTTAAGTAATTTATCTATGGTTTCTTCTAATTTTGTAATTTTTAATTCTCGATGAATTTGTTCATTTGTAATGAACCAGGGGACATTCAGAGTATTTCTTAGAAATATATTTTGGATTACTTTAATTTAGGGATGGGTCCTCGATACATTAGATACCTCGATACCCTCGATAGCGATCGATACTTTCGGAAAATTACTCGATACTTACAATTTTTTATGCCAATCCCCTTCTCTTCTGATTTTACAGAATAATTTCTTAACATTCTTCTCTCTCCTATATTTCTTCTGTCAACAACAAGGAAGTGTCCGTCCGTTCGGATTCACTTACAGTCGTTGAAATTAGCCAACGTTGCAGCGTCCGGGCGCAGTGTCCCGTTGTTTATCGCCTAGCGCCTGTCATCATCTCTTGAGATAGTCCTCAATACGCGACCAATTTAGTATTGGGAAACTCTTGCTTGTAGGCTCCCTGGCAGTCTAGTAGCGACAGGCACGATAAGCAATGTGCTCGATGACAGCATTTCTTCCGAGGATACCCTCCTTCCTCAGCCCACCGTGGACGCATCTGACGGAGCTCGTGAGTTCAGTTCAGTTCTGCCTTTTAAGGTGACGTAAGACGACTAGGTTAGTGCATTCCATATACAAAATGAGTGAAGTGTGGAATTATTTTGAAGTGGACTCGAAAGATGACAATCGTGCTATTTGTAGAATATATAAACAAACATTTTCGCGTGGTGGAAAATCACACAATACTAGTAAAAAAAATGTTACATCGATACACCGGGTAGTATTCAGCTCCACCGAACACAAGAGGGCCAAGCCAACTAATGTTGCACGGGGAGTTGGAAATGTCGCAGATCGTACGAGTGAAGTGGTAGAAGTTAATGACCCATGGCCAGTCCTCTCAAGATCCTCAAGTTTCAACACAAATCAACCAACACTCGTTGATTTTTTGGACACAAAAAACAAATTTAAACCAGGAGACAACCGTGCCAAAGCAATAACAAGAAAAATTGCTTACATGATATGCAAAGATAATCAACCGTTCAGTATTGTTGAAGACAATGGATTCAGAGAATTAATTAAACATCTTGAACCTAGATACACCATGCCCACAAGAAAATATTTGGCGAATCACTATGTCCCCCAGTTATTCGAAGAAGTGGAGAACAAGGTCAGAGATCAAATCCAGGAAGCCGAGAGGGTTGCAATCACCACTGATTTATGGACTTCACAGTCTGTGATGATTATATGAGTATTACAGTGCATTTCATAGACAAAGATTTTCTACCTCATCACATCTGCATCGAAGTAATACCTTTTGAAGAAATCAGTCACACAGGAGCAAATATTGCAAATTTTCTTCGAAACACTTTGAAATTATGGAGTCTGCAAGATAAGTTAGTAGCTGTAATTCACGACAATGTTCGTAATATAGTAAGAGCAATGATCGAAGGACATTTTCCGCATATTTCGTGTTTAGCTCATACTTTGCAACTCGTCGTGAAAGAGGGACTGTTGAGCAATACTAAAATTCAGAAAATTACTGCTTTGTGCCGAAAACTTGTGGGGAGATTCAAACATTCCTCTAAATCCACCAAAGTGCTGAAAGCGGCCCAGAAACATCTTTCTGTACCTCCACATCGTTTAATTCAAGACGATCCGACGCGATGGAACTCAACTCTCCACATGCTCCAAAGACTTCAGGAACAGAAGAAGGCTATTGTTTATGCTTCTGCCGACTTAAAATTGTCAGTTCATCTCTCAACTGAGCAGTGGGAACTTATTGATCAACTCATTAAGACTCTAAACATTTTTTACCAAGCAACACTAACGTTCGCCTTCAGTTCGCCTAATGTGTCAGCATCTGAAGTTATTCCTATTGTAAATAATATAATTTGTGAACTAGAAAAGCCAAATGAAGTTGCTGCTTGCTGCTGCGAGAAAGACTATGCTGGAGTCTTTAAAAGCAAGATTCAAAGATATAAAACTAAATGAAATATGTCCATTGCTACATTGTTAGATCCTAGACTGAAAGGTCGAGTTTTCTGCGAGAGTGCTGCGTTCGAGACTGCCCGAAAGAGATTATTGGATCTTGTAAGTCAGGAAGCAGATCCAGTGGTTTCAAAAGAAGAGTAAGAGTTTCTGATTTCTAATTTTAATTTTAAACGACCCTATTTTTTCATCACGATTTCAATTCTCCGATATTTCAATAGTTTAAAAAAATTAAAGTCACTCTGTATAATTCCGAATAACTCATTTTCAGTATCTGCAACATTAATTTCAAATTAAAGACATGAATTTATTGTTCAAAATTTTAATACATTTAATTTATTTTATAGGCATCCTCAACTACTGAATCCCCGAAAATGCATGGCATGTGGTCTCTTTATAGGAATATTTTAAAGAGAGACCACGAAACATCATGCTGTGTACACGAAACCCCAACTCAAGAGGATGAATTAAATGTGTATTTAAGCGAGGACTTGCTTCCTCCTGATGCAAATGTACTAGCTTACTGGAAAAACAAAGTGACTCTCCCCAATTTAAGAAAAAGTGCTGCTCGATACTTGTGCATTCCACCAGCTACAGTGTTTTCGGAGAGACTTTCCAGTACAGCTGGATTGATATGTGACAAAAAAAAGGAATAGAATGGACCCAGAAAGAGTTAGAATGTTAGTTTTCCTTAATAAGAATCTTTAAAAATTTAAAAATGTATGTTCACCTCAACAGTTTTAAATATTAAAATAGTAAATCCATGTATGTATGAAGAGCGAAATATATCCTTGCAATTCTGATTAAACCATTTTTGTTGTTGAGTCTTAAAAGTAGTATGGTATCGAGTATCGAGTATCGAAGCTCTCAGACAGGTAACGATATCGAGTATCGAGTATCGAGAAAATCTGGTATCGACCCATCACTACTTTAATTTTGTTAATATTGCTAGGAGCTGCACCTCCCCAGATTGGGCATCCATGGGTTATGGTAGGAAGGATTCATTCACCTCATTTACATTTTTGCACTGGCGCCAATATTTGAAATCTTCGTATTCCTTCGCATACCGTAATTTCGTTTTTGTTGGTAAAAAATCGAAATTGGCACTATTCGCTGTCTCCACAAGATCTCCTGGAATATCCATCTCAAAGTTTGTGGAAAATTTATCTTTATAATGGTGTCGAACAAAGCCATTACGTATTAAACTATCGAATCGAAATGTCTCGCCAAGAGCAATATTATATTTGGTCTTGGACTCGCGTCTGAATCGATATAGAAGGGAGCGTTGCATTCCTACGTAAGCATAGAATATTACATGAGGCCCGCCAGACATTTTTAAAATTTTCTCAAAAACGGCTCCAAATTTTTTCTTTACATTTCTTGTAAGAATTGAGTAAAATACGCTTATAAAGATGGCATAGGTAACATGTTCACGGTCAACTCTGAATTTTCGAAAATTGCAACAGCTATTTAGTCGTATTTCTACAACTATAAAATTGAAGATAGAGGTTTTTCCTTCGAATGAATTTTTTTCCATAAGCAGTTCTTTCATTAAGGTACATTTTAAAAAAAAGTAGATTTCGTGCAATTTTGCGCGCAATTACTGCAATTTAAAAAATAGGAAAAACAAGATTTTCTCAAAAACGGCTCCAAATTTTTTCTTTAAATTTTTGGTGGGGAAGTGCTAAATGTACACTATATGATGATATAAAACCCATGTTACTCTATTCTTTTGTTTTTTCAAAAATTACAGAACTGAAATTTTTTTTACTTGTCTCCCCCGTCGTTAAAATTTACATTACAGATGTATTTTATTGTTCAATGCGTTTCTTAATGCATGGACTCCAAAGTACATCTAATGATGGTTTTTTGAAATATTCGTAAGATCTCCATAATAGTTGAGCATACTTGAACTGATTCGGCGAATTTTCTGAAATGTTTGAACAAACTTTTCTCAAAAACTATGGAAAATTTTTCGCCGAAATTCTCCACAATGAAAAAGAATTCAATTCTCTCCGATAGTCCAAAAGCTTGATTTTAGCCAAGACATTTGGGGCCCCAAAATCAAAATAATGTTAGAAAATAATGGTGTTTTTAAATCATAAATAGAATAAAAAGTATGTATTGGAGAAAAACGAAAAGTAAACCATCGTGACAATTGAAAACAATTCTAAATATTTTGTTTCATAACATTTTCTTGAAGTATTGTAAATATATACCGCAAATGTGATTTTTCTGCATTCGCTCGCCTAGAGAATTCGCCAGTGGTTTATGGATAAAACGGTTACCACGACAAGAATTGTTATTAAACAATGTATTTATGTTGATACAGTCTAAACAAGAGAGCTATTATCAGTGGAGTATTGAAAAAAATATTACGTATATTGTGTGTGTCATAATTTATATTCGTGTTCTGGTTTAAGTGTCATCGTAGTGTATTACTTACGTAGTGATTTTTTTCATGTGCATCCGTTGGAATAATTTTATTACCGAAATCGAATGCTATTTGTGGCTCCAAAAATTGTACCCATTACTTCTGTGTATCATATATCAAACCGCTAGTAGGTAAGTAAATAGTTGAGTAGCTTAATTGAAATTTCAGAGCTATATTTTGCGTTCATTATTTTTGCATCGTTTGTAGTTAGACTATAGTTATTACGTATTGATTTCCCTACTACAAAGTGCTTGAAGTAATACTTGAAATAAAGGCGAATTTAAATTTTTGTTTTCAAAACCCGCTCCTACACTTTCTTTTAATTTTTCCACGGGTAGAGCAAAGGACACTTAAAAAACTGTCCATTTTTGTTGAACACTCTAATTTTCGAAAATTACATGAGTTATAAATTAAGCGCAAAAATGATTGTAGTTTAAAATATACAGACATTTGAGGAAGTAAGTTAATAGAATGTTTACATTCTATCGTTTATTTTAATTTAGTATAAAATGCAATGGTCAACATGATTTTTATCTCATGAGTACCAATAAGTGTACCTAATGCAGTTTTTTTAAACTGGGGTACATGTATGCATTCGGAATTTATCCATCATCCACAGTCTTCTTGTAATTTTAATTATTTTAAATATTTGTAAACGTTTTTTCGTATATTTGCCCCTTGTCAAGTAAACTATACTAGAGCAGTGTAATATGATGGAAAAGAATGAAATAACTCAGTGAGAGCCTTGCTACTGTTGTGCAGGTTTAGACATGAGTAGACAATATAAACGAGATCCAGAGTAGCACATATTTATCAGAACTACGCCAATTGTGAAATAGTTGTGAACCAGTGAACACGTCATTGCGAGTGCTTTGTGTGTCTGAATTATTGTATATTTCATATTTACATATTTATTTATTTTAATTAGTCGTTAGTTCCAAAATTTCGAAGATTTTGTTTAAGTAATCCTAACAATTTTTGTTATATGAAGTGATGCTGAAGCCCCTAAGGCAAAACCTTACTCCATTAGTGGAAAGTGTTATGAACTTTATTTTGAGTGGCAAGTGGGGGACCCATCAAGGACATGGGCCCCACATATCATGAGCCCCACATATGATTTGAAGGGTACCCAAAGATCACTCCTCTGACTTATTTCTGCTCAACCAACATTGAAGGAGTTATGTCAAAATAAAAACATGCAGTGGTGTCTCCTAACTTGCAATCTGCGATGGGACCAGTTCCACACTGCGAAGAACTGCCCACACCAAAATGTGGATCATTCTCACACATCAAAATCCATTATTTTAATTTAATGTGGTATTACAATCGAATATGCTATTAAAAATTAAAACTGGTTTAATGTAGAATTGTAAAATACGATAGAATTAATTTCCGTTTTTCGTAACTATTGCCATGCGAAGAACAAAAATGTTATTAATAAAATAAATCGAATATAAAGTTACCCATGTGATCGCAGTGAATAATAAACTTTAGTTTGTAAAATATTTTACTTGGTGCAAAATATTTGAGATGTGAATGATTTCTATGTAAAATGTACTTTGTAAAACAGCTGGACCAGTCTTCCTCTTCCAACTCAATCGTTATTACTCATACCGTTAATTTGCAAGAGTTGGCATTTGTTTGTTTGTTTTTTTAATTTCAGAGTATAGTTGTGGGTGTCAAAGGTAACGTGGATTTTCTTCAGCTTATAGCCATCTTTAAATCAAGTCATTATTGTACTTTATACATTTCCTTGTTTGTACTAATGTAAACATTTGATGAATAATTATTAAGAATTGTACACATTTGAATGTTCTTATGTCTTGAAAAGCACACAAATTTCAAAATACATTTAATAATATTCTGTAATTAAGCTGGATCATTATAATCAAACCTCTCTCATACTCAACAATACCATCATGCAGAACGGCAACAAACCAATAATATAGGTTCTACGAATGCGTTGCCCATAAATATTTTGGTCATACATCTCTCTGTGAAGCTGGAGAAGGATAAGTAAAAAGCAAAATTTGGAAAGTCAACAGTTTAATGTAGAAGAAAATTTAAATTGTACTGTGAATAAAATTGATGTCTGCTTTAAACTTCTCGTGCGATTTAATCGTATGGGTTTCTACTAGGTTATTGCTATAATTTCATTCGTAGAATCTTTCAATATTACTATCATCTTCTATACATAACCAATTAGACACAGAAATTTTAACATGTTCCTTATCCAAGCTATACTATACAAAAGGAAAAGCATTGGAGTCACCTCAACAATACAATAAATATCGTCGTAAAGTCGGTGTTTAAGATTCTCTTCAGCTTTTACTCCGCCCACATATCAGGTTTATGGTCTATTAATGCCGTTTCAAAGGTGGTTAAGATTGGAGGTGGAGAAGAGATGCATGCAATTTTGTACTCGGAGTGTATACGGATTTTGTACGTATACAATTTTGTTTATACGGATATCCTTATGGATAGATATCATATATAACTTTGTCAGATTAGAAGCTTTTGAAATGAATTTTATGTCAAGCTGTAAATACGTCAGGAGTTATGCCTAATTACGGCGTTCCGGAGATCATTAACTTATTTTAATTTTGCGGGGTTTTATTTTATATGAAACATTTTCTGGAAAAAAGCCGAATTTTTTCTTTAAAAATATTTTGCTGATATAAAATAAAGTGCATTTATATGTAAGGCATTTATTTATACGTAAACTTACCTTTCGTCATTTCTTCATGATTTCACTGTGTGAGATGTATTGAAAGCATCCGGCATTTCCTCTTCGAGTTAATATAGCGAGTTTTCAAAGTTCGAAGAAATTATTATATTTTCGGAAAGATGTTGAACTCTGGGTTAAGAGGGAATATTAATTGTAGTGTTCTTAATTGTGTAAATCTCCCTTATTTCATTAGTCTTCGAGACTTAATACTCAATGACATGTAACAACCTTTTGGGGGTTTTTCATACACTAACAAATTATGTACAACGTTTGTAAATTTTCTATAGCCACATCGCACACATATCTCATTTTTGGAGTGAATCCTTGCTGCTCGAAATTTTAAGATACTTTCCCAGTCTTTTTCAGTCATATTGATTCTTGTAGCTTGAATACTTTAGCATACATTCATTAAATAATAAACCTTTAAATGATGTCATGCACATTTTAAAAAAATCTGAGTAGTTGCTGAGTAATAATACAAAGAAGTGGAAACGTTGCGGAATGTCGCGCATTCTCTCTAGTTTTCATTTGCTTTACAATATTTTTTTATCATTTCATAGCCCTATAAATAGAACCCAAGTTCAAAAATCAAAGAAAAAGTTTATTTTAAAAAAAAATTGTGGTTTTAGGTATGCATTACAATAAAATAATAAAAGTATGTGGAATTAATAGTGAGAATTATTTCCTCACCCGTGTAATGAGTGAGTCTCGTTATAATCGTAGGATTTTCGTTATAATCCGATGTTTCGTGCACTTCAATTAGCATCTGATTTGAATGTTACGTACACTTCTTAGATAATTATGCCACTGTAATTGTACTATCTACCTTGTCTAATATCTTACTTTCAATTACTTAAATGGATACAATCTGGTTGTAAATGTTGACAGAGATATGATTTTCTGTTCTTTTTTATCACATATCAAGGTTATTGGAATCACTGCTTATTGGACAAGAACATCTGTGCGGGTCCCGCTTGTAAGGACAGCCACAACACAGAATGCTTTCTCTTGAATTAGAAACACAGGGAAATACCCTAAAATATTTTCTCATGATGTTTTCGCCTCAACGGAAGTAACAAATTGAGAACTGTCTCCAGAATCTTCAAAAGGTACATTGTAAGCTCATTATTGGGGGCAGAATCTCAGATCCTGGTAGTTTCTCCTGAAGAAATTCTTCCTGTGCTAAAATAAGGATCCAATTCGAGTAAGTCCACCCTCATAACGGAAACAACTGCCATCATAACATCACCTTAGTTGAGAGATCTTACAGGTTCTGCCAAGGGACCCGCTTCAAAAAACATACAACTGTAAAAAAGATATGTTCGTAGAGATAAAATAAATATTCATTTCATCAGTATATGATTTTTTTAAATTCTGTTTACATTATTTACCAATATTTATTAAGCTTTAAACATTATTGCCTCATTAGCTTTGTTCCACTTCACCAAGAGGTGGGGCAAAATGGAAAAAATGCAGACACGCAGAAAATTAAAGAAGTAAGAACCAGTTTTACTGAAAACAGCACAAACTTTCTGTATGTTATAGAAGATACCTAATACTTTTTGAAGTAAGAATCAGTATTTTTAAAACATGTACACTGTATTGTTGCTACAAGATTAACGGTTCCACTTTTCTTCACGTTCCTCTACCTTTCAGAAACGGTTGCTCAGGAAAGGAAATGAACTTAAATACCAGAAAACATTTGCATCCTATGTTCAAAATAAAGTGTACAAAATAAGAATTCGTTTGGTGGAGATATAATATACTTGCTTTGTAATTCCCACATACATGATTTACAGCATACAAGATACAAGTAATAATATTAAATGATGTCGCTTAAAACGGCGTGACAAAGACTACATTTGACTCCGGCTATAGTGACCTCGGATATAGTGAACCCTCGGTTATAGTGAACTTAAGTCACTGGCCCCGTTTCACTTACATTACATATAAGCATAGGAAGATTCAGTTATGACGAACCTGAACCTCGGTTATAGTGAACGTACGAAATACAACGTCCTAGAAGTTCATTGTATCTCGGATGTTATTAGGCGAGGATAAAGGGCCTTCGGAGAGTGGGACGGTATTCCAACAATGGAAAAGGCATTGGAAAGTGTCAAGACTGCAATACGATACTTGGACAGAGAGCTCAATGCAGAATCAAGTATGGAGAGAACATGAACTCTGTCTGAAGAAGGATCTAGAGGAATTACAAATAAAAAATGTTCGAAGCAAACAATTGAAAATAATTGACTTTTTAGGACAATGAAGATACTGAAATTTTCAGTTCGTGCTGTTAAAGAATTTTGCTGTACCTCTATATTAATAAAATCAACCATTGTAGAAATATGCTATTTAATTTTGATATCATCCGATATGATAAACCTCAGATATAATGAACCAATCATGTGCGTCCCCAGAAGTTCACTACAGCTGGAGTCGACTGTAATTATCTGATGAAAATAATAATTTAAAAATAATAAATTGATCAACATTTCAATCCACAATGTTTACGGCCAAACGCACACCTGAACCTCGGCGTTGAAAACAAGCCCATCATTACATTCAAATAAATACGCTGTGTGCGTACTGATCTCGCATTTATAGAATTTCGTCGGATCGGTCGGATGAGGGAGGTGCCACCGGGACGGTGTGGCATCAGCGCACACTTCATCCCAAAGAGAGAGACCAGATGTAGTACTTTCGTATCCAGCGGTCGTGATGGTGGAAGACACATCAGGTGAGGTAGGCATCTCGGTCGCTTCTGTTGGCTCCGTAGTATCTGGACTGCTATAAGTAATATCCTCTTCTGTGGTGGTTGAATATTCAGTGGGAATAGTATTCGGCCACCAAGTTGTAGTGGTAGAATCTGTTCCGACGGTAGTAGGCGGTCTGGTAGGAGTGCTTTCTTCTTCCGTGGTGGTTTGATAGTCGGTGGGAATAGTATTCGGCCACCAAGTTGTAGTGGTAGAATCTGTTCCAATGGTAGTAGGCGGTCTGGTAGGAGTGCTTTCTTCTTCCGTGGTGGTTGGATATTCGGTGGGAATAGTATTCGGCCACCAAGTTGTAGTGGTAGAATCTGTTCCGATGGTAGTAGGCGGTCTGGTAGGAGTGCTTTCTTCTTCCGTGGTGGTTGGATATTCGGTGGGAATAGTATTCGGCCACCAAGTTGTAGTGGTAGAATCTGTTCCGATGGTAGTAGGCGGTCTGGTAGGAGAGCTTTCTTCTTCCGTGGGGGTTGGATCCGTGGTGGGAATCGTACTTGGCCACCAAGTAGTATCGGTCAATGTCGTCGGCCTTTCGGTGGAAGTGGGCCACCACGGCGTGGATGTTGGTGGATTCCAAGTAGTAGACGGTTCCCACGTCGTCGGCCCCTCGGTGGGAGTGGGCCCCCACGGCGTGGATGTTGGTGGATTCCAAGTAGTAGACGGTTCCCACGTCGTCGGCCTCTCGGTGGAAGTGGGCTCCCACGGCGTGGATGTTGGTGGATTCCAAGTAGTAGACGGTTCCCACGTCGTCGGCCCCTCGGTGGGAGTGGGCCCCCACGGCGTGGATGTTGGTGGATTCCAAGTAGTAGACGGTTCCCACGTCGTCGGCCCCTCGGTAGAAGTGGGCTCCCCACGGCGTGGATGTTGGTGGATTCCAAGTAGTAACTCTGTCTTCACGTCGTCGGCCCCTCGGTAGAAGTGGGCTCCCACGGCGTGGATGTTGGTGGATTCCAAGTAGTAGACTGTTCCCACGTCGTCGGCCTTTCGGTGGAAGTGGGCCACCACGGCGTGGATGTTGGTGGATTCCAAGTAGTAGACGGTTCCCACGTCGTCGGCCCCTCGGTGGGAGTGGGCCCCCACGGCGTGGATGTTGGTGGATTCCAAGTAGTAGACGGTTCCCACGTCGTCGGCCTCTCGGTGGAAGTGGGCTCCCACGGCGTGGATGTTGGTGGATTCCAAGTAGTAGACGGTTCCCACGTCGTCGGCCCCTCGGTGGGAGTGGGCCCCCACGGCGTGGATGTTGGTGGATTCCAAGTAGTAGACGGTTCCCACGTCGTCGGCCCCTCGGTAGAAGTGGGCCCCCACGGCGTGGATGTTGGTGGATTCCAAGTAGTAGACGGTTCCCACGTCGTCGGCCCCTCGGTAGAAGTGGGCCCTCACGGCGTGGATGTTGGTGGATTCCGCAGTAGACGGTTCCCACACAATGTCAGCCCCTCGGTAGAAGTGGCTCCCACGGCGTGGATGTTGGTGGATTCCAAGTAGTAGACGGTTCCCACGTCGTCGGCCCTCGGTAGAAGTGGGCCTTCACGGCGTGGATGTTGGTGGATTCCAAGTAGTAGACGGTTCCCACGTCGTCGGCCCCTCGGTAGAAGTGGGCTCTACGGCGTGGATGTTGGTGATTCCAAGTAGTAGACGGTTCCACGTCAGTGTCGGCCCTCGGTAGAAGTGGGCCTCACGGCGTGGATGTTGGTGTGGATTCCAAGTAGTAGACGGTTCCCACGTCGTCGGCCCCTCGGTAGAAGTGGGCCCCACGGCGTGGATGTTGGTGGATTCCAAGTAGTAGACGGTTCCCACGTCGTCGGCCCCTCGGTAGAAGTGGGCCCCCACGGCGTGGATGTTGGTGGATTCCAAGTAGTAGACGGTTCCCACGTCGTCGGCCCCTCGGTGGGAGTGGGCCCCCACGGCGTGGATGTTGGTGGATTCCAAGTAGTAGACGGTTCCCACGTCGTCGGCCTCTCGGTGGAAGTGGGGCCCCACGGCGTGGATGTTGGTGGATTCCAAGTAGTAGACGGTTCCCACGTCGTCGGCCTCTCGGTGGAAGTGGGCCCCCACGGCGTGGATGTTGGTGGATTCCAAGTAGTAGACGGTTCCCACGTCGTCGGCCCCTCGGTGGGAGTGGGCCCCCACGGCGTGGATGTTGGTGGATTCCAAGTAGTAGACGGTTCCCACGTCGTCGGCCTCTCGGTGGAAGTGGGCTCCCACGGCGTGGATGTTGGTGGATTCCAAGTAGTAGACGGTTCCCACGTCGTCGGCCCCTCGGTGGGAGTGGGCCCCCACGGCGTGGATGTTGGTGGATTCCAAGTAGTAGACGGTTCCCACGTCGTCGGCCCCTCGGTGGGAGTGGGCCCCCACGGCGTGGATGTTGGTGGATTCAAGTAGTAGACGGTTCCCCGCGTCGTCGGCCCCTCGGTAGAAGTGGGCTCCCACGGCGTGGATGTTGGTGGATTCCAAGTAATGAACCCGGTTCCCACGTCGTCGGCCCCTCGGTGGAAGTGGGCCCCACGGCGTCAGATGTTGGTGGATTCCAAGTAGTAGGTTTCCCACGTCGTCTCGGCCCCTCGGTAGAAGTGGGCCCCCACGGCGTGGATGTTGGTGAATTCCAAGTAGTAAGGGCAGTTTCCCACGTCGTCAGCCCCCTCGGTAGAAGTGGGCCCCACGGCGTGTTGGTGATTCCAAGTAGTATCGGTCAATGTCGTCGGCCTTTCGGTGGAAGTGGGCCACCACGGCGTGGATGTTGGTGGATTCCAAGTAGTAGACGGTTCCCACGTCGTCGGCCCCTCGGTGGGAGTGGGCCCCCACGGCGTGGATGTTGGTGGATTCCAAGTAGTAGACGGTTCCCACGTCGTCGGCCCCTCGGTGGGAGTGGGCCCCCACGGCGTGGATGTTGGTGGATTCCAAGTAGTAGACGGTTCCCACGTCGTCGGCCTCTCGGTGGAAGTGGGCTCCCACGGCGTGGATGTTGGTGGATTCCAAGTAGTAGACGGTTCCCACGTCGTCGGCCCCTCGGTGGGAGTGGGCCCCCACGGCGTGGATGTTGGTGGATTCCAAGTAGTAGACGGTTCCCACGTCGTCGGCCTCTCGGTGGAAGTGGGGCCCCACGGCGTGGATGTTGGTGGATTCCAAGTAGTAGACGGTTCCCACGTCGTCGGCCTCTCGGTGGAAGTGGGCCCCCACGGCGTGGATGTTGGTGGATTCCAAGTAGTAGACGGTTCCCACGTCGTCGGCCTCTCGGTGGAAGTGGGCCCCCACGGCGTGGATGTTGGTGGATTCCAAGTAGTAGACGGTTCCCACGTCGTCGGCCCCTCGGTAGAAGTGGGCCCCCACGGCGTGGATGTTGGTGGATTCCAAGTAGTAGACGGTTCCCACGTCGTCGGCCTCTCGGTGGAAGTGGGCCACCACGGCGTGGATGTTTGTGGATTCCAAGTAGTAGACGGTTCCCACGTCGTCGGCCTCTCGGTGGAAGTGGGCCACCACGGCGTGGATGTTGGTGGCCTCCAACTACTTGTCTGTTCCCACGTCGTAGGTCTGTCGGTAAAAGTGGGCCCCCAAGGCCAAGTCGTTCCAACTGACGAATAGGGGCGCCTGGTACTGCTAGTCCACCAAGACCAGGTTGTTTGAGGCGTTCCAGCTGATGGATAGGAACGCCTAGTAGTAGTCGACCAAGGGTAATATGTTGCATAATGATGTTTGTCCTGCGCTGACTCTATTTTTACTCCATTTTGTATTGCAAAAGAAGAATGAATGTTTTTGTGCGATTTCCGATAATTTTGGTTTTCTGACAAAAATTCTCGAGTCTCTGTCTTTGATCTTACGGTACATTTGACTCTGTGTGGCCAATCACACTGTTGAAGATTTTCGCTGAAATGTAAAGGTGTACTGCATTTATAGACGACAGCTTCGTGTGATGGTAAAAGGCATTCGGCAAAATATGAGCAATCAACTGGAAGTTCAACCAAAAGACGTTCGTGATTTGCTTTGGCGCAGATCTGTGCCGCTACATCGCCTCCGAGACGGGCTACTGCCTCAGGTGGCAATATCTTCTCTGCATTTGTCGCATGATAGGCTTTCCCATACACTAAATATGGGAAAACCAGGACAACGACAAGCGCTGCTCCAACGACAAATGGCGTGCCTGTATGAAATCAAATACCATGTTAACATTATTTATATTTAAATTCACTTGTTCCTAATGTTTTAAACTTATTAAAATCATAATCTTCACTTTCGTCCGGCAATATTGCAAAATATACGTTTGTTGACTTGTCAACAGTGCTTATAATGGGACAGTTCATAATAATCATTTCAACTTACTCAATAACTTCAATAAAGAAATAATAGCCCAATTTTATGAATTAGTTGGAGATTGCTTGAGAATGTTTATACACTTCGAAAATATACTGAAATTCGAGTACTTCATAAAATTTATAATATTTATACAATCGAGAATTGCTATTATTTAGTTAAATACTATTTAATGTACCCGTTATTGGCGGGAATATATTCCTTTTGGACAAAATAGCCTGAATTATCGTTTTCAAAAGAAAAACAAGGCATAAATGTACAGTTTTGCATTGCACTTCCTAATCACCATAACAACTTACTTCAATTCTATCACACTATTTTGTTATGCATCTGCAATGGACCCAACCAGAAAGGTACGCAGCGAATTCTCCACGGTTCCCGTTCATGCAGGGTTTATTTTGAAATAACGCAGTCTGTGAAGGCGGAACTCAAATGTAATAAAGCAACAATCTGAGACATTTCTCAATTACGGGAAGGTTTAAGATACTTTTTTGAGTGGATAAAGTACCATTACGGTAGGTTCTGATTTTATTCCAGTTTTTACTAAAATATAAAATAAACTAGAAGTGCCACAGAATGGCACATACTTTCTCATAGGGCAGTTTTCTAATTTTCTTTTTGTGGACTGGTACTCTACAGTCTTGCCCCTCCTTCTTGCCTGCTGCCATCTATCGCCGCCCAAATTACATTCCTTTGAAATTTTCTCAACTTTTCGGTTTCCAAGTAGTAGAACACAAATATTAATATAAGAATATTAAAGAATGCTGAAACTTCATACTAAATAGCAATTTTCTTTGAAAAATTTGGAGCCGTTTTTAAGAAAATGGCGTTAATAGTTACTGTGAATGCGAAATTTGAAGCTCTTTTTAACAAGAATCTATGGAGTTTTCGAAAAACTTCATTTAAAATCATTTGAAGCACTTTCATTAACAAATGTAATAACGTATACAAATCCATTAAAATGTGCGTATTAACGGTAACGATATTGAAAAAAAAATACATTTGCGTCATTTTTTGAAAAAACTAAAGAATTTACCAAAATGAACTTTGTCATATTAAACAGGGTCATTACCACTATGCCTTGCAAAAGTTTCAAGAAAAAATTACGCAAAAAGAGCCATTTTTGAGAAAGTGGCGTTTCTAAAAATGCAGGATTTTGAGTTAATTTTTAAAGAAAACTGTTGTTTTTGAGAAACTTTATTTTACATTATTTAAAGAACACGTACTCATAAATATAATACCGTGAAGAAATTGCATCTAAAGTAAGTATTCCGTAAGAGAAAAAAAATTACATTTTTGTAATTTTTGAAAAAAAAATTAATAAAGCATTGTAGCATTTATATTATCGTATAGGGTTTAATTGGCACTAACCGTACAAAGCATTTAATGAAAAAATTGGGAGCCGTTTATGAGAAAATCTTGTTTTTGAATTCTTTTGAAAATGCAAATATTGCACACACTATTGCACGAAAACTACTAAAATTTCCAAAAAAAATCTACATTACCTTTATGAAACAACTATTTATGGACAAAAAAATTCATTTGAAGCAAAAATCTCTGTCTTAAATTTTGAAGTTGTAACAAGGCTCCGAAAACAAATTCAAATTTTGGAAATTTTCAAAAATTCAGAGTTAACCGTAAACATCGGACCTATGCCATATTTATAAGTGTATTTTACTTTATTCATACAAGAAATTTAACGAAAAAATTTGTAGCAGTTTTTGAGAAAATTTTGAAAATGATCCTAAGGCTTGATGTAAAGTATCCCCAAGTTTTAAAGAATGTTTTTCAAAATCTCAAAGTTTCAACTAGAGCCAGATCGACAGGGATTTACTGTTTGTAAAAACTCTCGCGCATAAATCAGGCACTGGTGTTGTTTACATACAACAGGCGGTCGGATGGAGACACATTTTGAAAATAACCACTTTTTCGGTATCAGGGGACCCTAAACGTGTATTTCGGTTGAAATCTCGAAATCGATTTCCCGCAGCATTACATAACACTTTCTCTCCAACCACATAACTTTCATAGCCAATTTTATACAAAACTAGTGAGAACCCGTCAACGTTTGACGGTGAGATCTAAGATAAATGTAAAATACTGTGCCCAAACTAATGTTCACAATATGTTGCATTGTTTGGATCTTCACGTTATAACGAAGATATTCTGTGACGTGTAGTTCCCAAAATTTTGAACACGTATGGTCCATGACCAGGTAGCAATGCAAAATGGACCATATATTCCAATAATACACGAAATGACACAAAAGAAAGAGCACTATTATACTGACGGATATTATTTCTAAAGATTTTTAATGTGTCATCATCTATAAACAAATTTGATTAGTTCTGGCATATTGCTCGAAGGTAAACTTATTTTCCTATTTAAGCTACACAGAGTAAAGACGTTTGCAGAATTTCTCTCGCATGGAAAGTACAAAGCAGAACAAAACTGACATTTTCTGCGTTGACTTTCTCATTCTCTGCGTTCAGTTAATGTACGTTTGCGTCTTTTGGGGCGCGTGGGCAACGATTCGGAATTCGACATAACCTGTGAAAAACTTCACTACTTCAGTACAACCGAGCAAAACCCACTGTCCGAATGTTCTCTATAAAATACACCACAAAAGCAAATACATGCAAACTCAATGCAATTATTACACTGAAACAAAACCGTGACGAATTGTAAACAAATCTCAACAATCAAAACAAAACATCAACCAGCGCCACCATGAAGCAACGTGGACTCACATCTAGCGTTTCATATAATCTATTTGGAAACAGCCACCCTTTGGAAGAAAACAATTGACTACTGATAAGCGTACTATTAAAGAATGATTTAATTAATTAATTTACACTGTAAATGTTGGTTAATCAACACAAACAATATCTGATAACACATCTAGGGATCACATTATTTCATTTAAAGGAAAAAATGCTACAATCGGTTCAGTAGAAGCTCTAAACGAAGCCATGGCAGAATACCTTATTTTTTAAATATATAGATTGATATTCCACCATAAATCTTGCTGATGTCACGTCGCGGCCCCTTGAATTTGAAACATATTTTAATTTTGGAGGGTACTTTGCATGAAAACCCTAGAATATTTTCAAAATTTTCAAAAAAATGACTCCAATATTTTTTTATTAAATTTGGATTGTGACGTTTAAGAGAATGGCGCAGGTCTCGTTTCCGTTCAACACTGATTTTTCTATAATTGCAAGAATCTAGAGAACCACAATTATGAATATAGAGATTTTTCCCTTAATTAAATCTGTTACATGAAGATATATTTTGAAACAAGGTTGTGTACAGTTTTTTGAAAATTTAAGTACTTTTCTCGAAATTTTGCGTGCAAGTACGGGCTATAAAGTACGTGGTGTTTTGGCAGCTCTAGTTTTCAAAACATCTCTACTATCTCTAAAAACTCCACTAGCGCCTAAACCATAAGAAGGATTTTTTTCCAAAATGGATATTCCCCGGTCGATCTGGCTGGATTCGAACTTGCGATTTTGAAAACATTGTTTAAAATTTCGGGGTTCTTGATTTGAAGCCCCAGGGACATTTTCAAAATTTTCTCAAAATAGCTCCAATTTTTTTCTTTAATTTTTTTGAAATAACAGTGTAAAATCTATATCTATACTAATACATAAAGACAGAAATGCGTTGTCTTACAGCGCGGTTATCTCTGAATCTACTGAATCAATGCCGATGAAACTTTTGTGCTAGCTTCAAAGGTCTCAAGTACTATAGACTATGATTTATAACCATAAACTGCAATATAACAAATTAATTACTTTTCTGGACATTTTTCGTCTAACTTGACATCACAGCTTCAAGAGTGCATCAATGTCAATAGTTCAGCCGCACGCCAGCAGACGTCTGAGATTTACTACTCATTTCATCAATGTCCCGAATTATTACGAAATTCATTGGATTGGAATGGGGTTATGTAATGTCCCTGTGTGAACGTTGGTGAAAGAAAGCCGTAACTAAAGTGGTAAAGAATGTCATTGTGAGCTTAAGTACATGCATTGTGAGCTTAAATGTTCGTGTGACAAAGTGACAAAAAAAACATTGTGAGCTTAAATGTGTTTAAAAATGAAGGTTCTACGTTGAGAGAGTAAAACATACAATTAAATACAGTACAGAATCTACAGTAATGTACAATATATAGGTATCGTATACTTTCTAAAAATCTTTTACAGACATTTCTGAACCTTAAATTGTTTGAAACAATGCCGAAACGAGTGTCAAAGTTGTCAAACAAACTACTAGTGTGACGAGATGGGCCGTCTATAAAAAGTTTGATTCGACTACTCAGAGGCAACGAACTTGCACAATTGAAAATTTTCCAAGGAGTGAAGCATATGTGAATAATTCACTAAGTAGTAGGGCAGCTTTCAATTCAGACTCTCAATTTGACTATTTACACAGCTCTCATTTTCAAATTGATACAAAATGGAAAATATTTGTCTGCAGGGGCACTCAGTTCAACTTTTTCCTTCAATATGCTCAGGAGATTATTGCAGTGGTATGTAATTAAGCAATGATCATTTACATATTAAGACTAATCTGTGCTGATGTTATGCATAGCAATTCCTCTCAATGAATGAATTTTTCCATTAAAAATAGGCAAAAATCAATTAATCTAAAAATATTGATGTCCAAGCAAATAAAAAATCTATGAGTCCTTCGTTTCTATTATTCACATTTCAAGATCCATAATAACTAGCATTTCAGTTCAAATAATGAATTTAATATTGTTTTGTTAATGTACTACATTGTCAATTTATTATGTATGCAAAATGTACTGTCCGTGGATCATTATTGTTCTTATGTTGCAATTGTATTAAGAATTGATTTATCTAAACAAATAAATTTTCTATTATATGTTACTAGCACATAGGACTTTAAACATATATATTTTTGTCAACTTGAAGACAATTTACACAGCTCTCATTTTCAAATGAGAAATGTTTTGTATGCTTTGGATCCACTCTACTTAACTTTTTTCTTCAACATGTGTAGGAGATTAGTGCAGTGGTATGTAATTAATCTATGATCATTTACATATTAAGACTAATCTGTGCTGTTGTTACGCATATCAAATGCTCCCAAAGAATGAATTTATCAATTTTTTCAATAATAAATACGAAAAAATCAATTTATCTAAAAATATTTATGTTGAAGCAAATAAAGAATCTATGAGTCGTTGATTTCTATTATTCACATTTCAAGATCCATAATAACTAGCATTTCAGATCAAATAATGAAGATAATATTGTTTTGTCAATGTACTACATTGTCAATTTATTATGTATACATAATGTACTGTCGGTGGATCATTATTTTTATGTTGCAATGGTGTGATGAGTTGAGTTGCCTAAACAAATAAGTTATGTACTATATATTACTAGCACATAGGGCTTTAAACATATTTTTGTCGTTTTCAAAATAATTATAAATACAGGTATTACGTTTCAGTATAGATAATTTCATTTACTTTTATTATTATGATTCGTGAATTACGTTTTGACATCTACATCTCTATTCCGTACTATCTTCTAGCGTCTCCGTGCGAGAACTCAACCTCGATCCAACCCCATCTCGATCAGGTTTTTGTCCAGTTTCCCTGATCCATTGAGCAAATGCTGAGATGGCCCCTTGATTTGCTTCTGGACGTAAATGTAGCATCACTATGCGCACGTTTTGTTGAACTTTCCTTTGCTTGTAGTGGTAGTAGAGCTTAGGGTGAGTTTCTATTTTGTTAACAATACAGAAAAATCAAGTCTGTTCGTTTCTTTACCGTTAAAAATAAGTTTTCTATAATTTGGCAACGAAAATATCTAGTTTTTGAAATGTTAATCTCTCGCTTTTTAAATTTGTTATTATTATTATTATTATTATTATTATTATTATTATTAATCTTTCAACTATTAATAGTTAAATTGTTGGGAAGGGATTCTGAAACAAAAGAAAGCGTGCGCAGATGATTTTCTCCCCCATACGTCACATACAGTTTTTGACAGTTTTTGACTAAATAAATAAATAAATAAATAAATAAGTAAACTCTCGCATGTTAAATTCCGCTTAAAACAGTAAGTCCCTAGAAGGAATCGAATTAACAGATCAATTTCAAATCTTTCTTTTCAAATCTATGAGTACAATAGAAAAAAGAATATGTTTGTTTTATTTTGCGTCTTCCTACAATTATAAAGTTAACGGTAGATATTTTCCCTTCAAATAAAATTTGTTGTTCATAAATGGTTCTTTCATTAAGGTCATGTAGTTTGTTTTGGAAATTTTAGTAGTTTTCGTGCAATAGTGCATGCAATATTTGCAATTTTAAAAAATTACAAAAACTAGATTTTTTTTAAAACGGCTCCAAATTTTTTCTTTAAATTTTTGGTGGGGTAGTGCCAAACGAACCCAATACGACGACATAGACGTCATATTGCTCTATTCTTTTGTTGTTTTTCAAAAATTCTCACGTCGGTAATATTTGCATTAGATGTAATTTCTTTACGTTATTGTGTTTATGAGTACATGCGTTTTAAATAATGTCAAATAAAGTTTCCCACAAACTCAGCAGTTTTTTGTTAAAATGAGCTCAAAATTCCGCATTTTCAGAAACGATCAAACGCCATTTCCTCAAAATGGCTCCAAATGTTTTCGTCTACCTTTTACAACGAATTGTGGTAATTGCACTGTTTAATATGAAGTAAAGTTCATTTTGGAGTATTCTTTTGTTTTTTCAAAATTACAAAAAATGTAATTGTTTTCAATATCTCTGACGCCATTAATATGCATATTTCAATGAATCTGTGTACATTATTGAATTTGTGAGTGGAAGTGCTTCAAATGACTTCTAATAAAGTTTCTCGAAAACTCAATAGATTCCTGTGAAAAAGAGCTTAAAATTTCCAACTTAGAGCAACGCTTAACGCCAGTTTCTTAAAAACGGCTCCAGTGCTTCAATCCTTCAATGAAAAGTGCTATTTAGGACGGTTCTTTAATATTCTTAAAATAATATTTCGGTTTTACCATTAGCAAACAGAAAGTTGAGAAATTTTTAAAAAAGTGTACTTTGGACGGCGATAGATGGCAACATCCTAGAGGGAGGGACAAGACACCACAGTACCAGAGCACATCAACGAAAATAGAAAACCTTTCTATGAGAAAGTCTGTGCCATTCTGTATCACCTCTAGTTTGTGTAAAAGCGTGGTTGACCGTAAATTTCCAAATGGGGGTCAAGAGAAGACAGGGCTATCGGGACGTGGCCGGGCAAAGCGTGGCAGGAAGGATTAGGGCAGAGAAGGGATACAATCGAAGAGATAGAGGTAGGGCCCGTCGTAGGGCATGAAAAGATGGAACTCCCCTTCCTGTCTGATAATTTACTGTAATAAATGCCCGAGCAACGCCGGGTACGTCAGCTAGTACACTTATAAGGATAGCATAAGACATTTTTTCACTTTGAACTCCGAATATCGATACTTTCGAAATTTTTCGGTTTATTCCCACTATAAAAAATTTGAAGATGAAGATTTTAAAAAATTACAAAAATTTCTTTAATTTAATTAATTTTTTCGCCATAGTTTCTTTAATTAAGTTCATTATTTTTTTGAAAATGTTAGTAGTTTTCGGGCAATATTGCGTGCAATATGTGCAATATTAAAAAATAACACAAACAATTTTCTGGAAAAAGACTCCAAATTGTTTCTTCAAAATATTGGTAGGGATAACGTTAAATGAACTCTATCATATGACAAACGCCATTTTGATCTATTCTTTTGTTGTTGTTTTTTAATTACAAAACTTTTATTTTCCTTTATATCTCTCACGTCGTTGATATTTGCATTAGAGCCGATTTATTCACACTATATATGCCGTATAAAATTTTTTGAAAACGCAAAATGTTTTCTGTGGAAATGAGCTCGGAATTACGCATTTTCAAAAACGTCCTATTTCCCAAAGGGCCTTCAATTTTTTTTTCAAACTTTTCGTTCGGAGAGTGTTATTTGCACTACTTAAGATGACAAAATTCCTATTGTTGTATTCTTTTGTTTTTTGAAAAATTATATTAAAGTAATTTTTGAAATATTTCTGACGCCTTTAATATGTACATTTCATCAATTTAAATTCATTATTGCGTTTGTGAGTGGAAGTGCTTTAAATGACTTCTAATCATGTTTTTCGAAACTCAAAACATTTCTGTGTAAAAGAGCTTCAAATTTCACATTTACAGTAATTCTTAAACACCTGTTTCTTAATATAGCTCCAGATCTTTCAAAGCAAATTTCCTTCTAAAATAAGGATTTACTCTTCTATAATATTTAGAAAGTAATATGCGGTTTTAGTATTAGGAAACCGAAAAATTTAGAAAATTGCAAAATAATGTACTTTGGGCGCCGATAGATGTCAGCGGGCAAGAATATGAGGCATGGCAGAAAAGCTAGTCCAGACCAAAGAAATTAGAAAACTAACAAGTATAAAAAAGTCTGAGCCGATCTGTAACACAAGTTTAAAAGTGAAATACAGTACCTTCACGTTTCATACAACTCAAGTTCTCGTGTGTCTGTCAACCCGTCCTATGAGGCGATAAAACCTTTCATAAATGTTATAAAAGTCTAAAAGGGTTTTATTTTGTAAATTACAGCCAATTAAACCTAGCTCGTATTTTTCTTAGGACGCGAAAAGGCTCTAGGACGCTTTTTGTTTCTTACGGAGTAGCGTGAGTTGAAATTTGCATACTCCTTAATGAGGTAGTTACCGCCGGAGATCCCATACGCAGGAATAGGGAAAATGCGAAAAAGTGTTTTCCATTTTGCAGCGCTTCCAACTTTCATTTGCCACGATTTCAACGAAAATTAGTCGAAAATACTCCTATTTTCATGAAATTGAAGTGAACACAGATTAAAGATTTAATTTTGAAGAATAGATTTCATTACAGTTATTTAGTTTCAGCGGAGTAGTTGTAGGAGTGGTCTAACAAACTTCTGCAATTTTCTCAATTTGAAAGATGCTGACAATCTGACCTACGCCATATGTAATTTTGTCTAACATGAAATACATATACAGTTATCATATACAATAAACAACCGCAATAACTTAGAATAATATAAACATTATTTTGAATAATGAAACATCATTTTACCATAGTTCTGGTTTTTATTATAATAGCACACAGGCAAAATAATTTTGTGATTGTGAAATACTGTACTATTGTGAATTGAAAATTATTATCGCAGAGAAAAATATTGCTAAACTTGTAACCTAGCAAGTGTTGGTTAACCTTTACATATTTTATTATTATAAATAATATGATATACGTAATTAAATAATATGGTATATTACATATTAAAATTAACATTTATACAAGTTAAAACTGTATTTATATACATTGTAATTGTTGTTGTATTGTAATTGTATACATTTAACTTTGAATCATTATCGAGTAAAAATTAAGTTTGTATTCCTGTCGTATTAACCAAATGCTCACCGTTCATTAAAAGTGCCGCTGGTGGAGCTTCTTCCAGTGAGTGTCCTATTGACAGGAAACTTACGTCTGAATTGACGACTATCTCATAGGCATCTTCCACATTTTGTGACTGATATGATCATAAAATTTCCCGAACGAGTTACAAGCACTCATCAGCGTCATTGATAAGAGTCGATAGAATCGACAGTCAAAATAACCCGCAGAAAAACAATCATTTCACTTCTATTGGGAAGGTAATTTCAATTTTAGAAACGTATTGAGGATCTTGCCTGAGAAAAGCATGTGGGCTGCGGTCACGCGTAGGGCACGAATCTCTCTTTCTCTCTGTTCTCTCGTCAGGAGACACTCAAGTACCACGGGAGCAAATATTGTGATGTATAAGCACAAAATTCCTCAAGAGATATAGCAAAAAATAATAATTTACATAAAAAATATATTTTGGAGACATGTATATAAATTCGAAAAAAAATTAATTACTGATAAAAATATAAGTACACAGCCGGTTAAACGTAAACGCTAAAGCAACACGTTCTTTAGAAGATAAATGTTTTTATTCATTATAATTCAATGAATTCTTTATTTCAGTATTACTTTTATCCGTTTCTTTGTGTCTTTAAATAGAAATGATTTGCGTTTTGTAAATGAATAGTTACGAATGCCACGATCATCAGTGACGTTTCCCAAGTGTATCTAATCGTGTTTTTGCCTGTGTCATGTTCTGATGCACAGTGCTTTTATAACCAACGAGATAGAATTCCCTCCATTGTGTGAAATAAGAGTTGTGAAATATCACGCAATGTGGTAATTTGGAATTTGAAAATTATTTGTTTTTAATTTAATATATTAATCTAGCGTACCAGTGCGAGAACTCTCGCATGTTAAACCCTACCCTCTTCCGCATTTTTCCATTTCAATATTAAGCATGCATGTATTTCAATATTAAATCTATAGGTATTTAAGAATATATATATATCCCTTGTTATATATTGTAATTGATAACAATACAATATATCCTTGTCAGTACTAACTATCCTTATTTAATGTTCATAGAGATGTACACCTGTCTCATTCAATTTCATAATATATCAAGTAATTAGTTTAACTAGTTCATACACAGTTGCAAATTCTTCAGACTCTGAGCGGGTGGGGTAGAATCGAGAAGCGTCGAGCCAGCAAAAATGTAATAGATTGTTCAAGATCTCATGCTATAGAATACGATGTGAGGAAAGTTAATTTGAGGCCTACGGCCTCAAGATTGTAGTTTTTAAGGCCCTAAAGCTCTTCGTTTAGGAATTATTTAACGACATAGATTAAAAAGTCCGGCAGAGTGTTGCTGGTTGCATTTGACATGAATATTTAGCCGGTTTTTAGAACAAATCCTTCATGTTTTTAAAGTCAAAGTGCCATGAAATTCTTTCTTTAGAAACCTTATTTATAAAGATTGGTTGCGTATGAGAGCCGCTAAAGGTATGTACACTCCTGAAGTAATATAGGAGGCGATTGTATTAATAAGCTTGTTTCTCATTTACTCTGAAGTTGAATACTGAGTTATTTTACTGAACACTTCGTAGAAGTCTTTAACTTTTCTTCTCTTACTATTTTATTCTTGTGTGTGTGTGTGTGTGTGTGTGTGTGTGTGTGTGTGTGTGTGTGTGTGTGTGTGTGTGTGTGTGTGTTTTCTGATGAGATATTCCTGAGGGAAATACAATTCAAAAAGTTTCCCATTTCCAAGGGGACGAAAATATGTATTAGAATTTATATTTAATCGTTTCTTTTCAGGTATTTAGCGTATTGTTAAAATATATCTAACGTAGAAACGACTTAACTTAAACCATTTATTTGTATTCTCATTTTAAAATACAATTTTAGTATGACTGATATACTTAAGATTCTTAACTCCTTTTCTTGTAATTCATATACCAAACTTGATTTCAAGAGACTTGCATCCTATGCACGCTGATCACTGGAAAAGAAGTGAAGGGGACAACACATCCAGCATTTGTTATGATTGTGGTGAGTACGCTATTTATATTTTCTATTCGTTTCGGTTCGTGTTAACAACACAATTTCTGTTGTAAGCGCTCTCACCACCAACGTCCTACTGCGCATAGACATTCTTGGCTCGCTATATCATAATGCTACGAGAAAAAACGTCGAAGTTTCGACAGAAAAGCTCTTGTTGCCGGACCTTGGTAACGAAAAAGTGAATAAATCTTGTCCCTATATATATATATATATATATATATATATATATATATATAGTAAATAACTTCACGTAAATAACTTCAATATATAGTAAATAACACGTTGGGTAGCCAGAATCCGTATTTCGGGGTTCTTGATACCAAAACTCAATTAACGGCAAAACGGCGAATTTTCGCCACAAAAACTCTTGTTGCCGAGCCCAGGTAACGAAAATGTGGATAAATCTGCGGACAGCGCTCGCCCTACTAGCACGTGCTTGGAACGTTGCAATATTCGTTAAATACGAGTCGTAAAACATCAAAATTACTCAAAAAAATGCTTATCTACCATACGACAATATGTATGTCATTGAATTCGTCTTTTTACGTTCGTCATGATAGACTAAAAAATGAAAAGTTCCATTTGAAAAACACCAAGTTACCTCAAAATCTCGTCAAATACAAGTGATAAAATCGAAACGAATACTTCATCAATTAGCCCAATTCTCGTTCTATAGGCTGCCCACCAGCATCATATAGCCGTTCTCGCACGATTCATCGCTCGCATTTGCATTCACAACTATTGCGGTACGACAGTGAAAATGAGACCACAGCAGCCCACACGCCTGGTCTACGTGTTCGAGTACTGAACATTCGCTCAGCTGGTACAGGGCGATTTGTGCATCACATTCGCGTCATGCCAAGACTCCAGGTTCCAGCCCCGGCAACAACTGCACGGGTACAACAGACAACGCCTCCATAACCAGGTACCTGTTTCTCTTTCCGAGGTTGCCGAGTCAAGAAAGACATTCGTTCTGAAGAGCATGTCACAGACATTCATCAATTGTATTGTTTGATTTCATTTAGGAGTTAATTTTTGTTTTAGTCACTTTTGCTTCTTTTAATTAATTTTATAAATCTTTTCTTGATTGTTTTGTACATTACTAATTTTAAGACTTAAAGAGTTAGAATTTTATTAGTAATTCATCGCTTGGGCCCAGCATGCATTAGTAGATAGTAGAGTAAGTTATGATTGGTTTGTATGTTCTTAGATTGTAAGTTTTATTTTGGTCCAAGAGGCATTATTACTTTCTTTCGACCTTTAATCATTAAATTAATATTAGTTCAACTTCTTTTATTTCAATATTTAGGCCGCATCCATTCATTCCTCTTATGAGGTAGTCCTCCAGCTCTTTCTTTCAGTAGCCCTCTGGCTACATCGCTGAGTTATCGAAGACCGACATGTATGGGTAATTGTGCCAGCAGTAGAGTCCCCGCTGATGGCTTATTATCGTGCGTGGCGCCGCGTGGGAGGTGGGTACGCGCTCACACGTCACGGACGCGCATACGCATACAATAATAATATGCGAATATTTTAAAAATAACCATAGACTAATTCTTCAATTTTAGCTGTTGAAATGCAGAAACTTTCAAGCTATCGACTGAATTCTAGAAACCAAGGCATTTAATTATTTAAAAAATGTCTCGGGTTGGATTTTCATTAATAAAAGTTATCGTTTTTATTTGTTTTATAATAAAGGGTTTCAGTTTTGAAGCAATTCCAAATGGCTTACTATATTTTATTAAATATATATGTTATAACTTCGAAGTTATTATAACTACAATTTCATCTTTAATACACATGCAGTGCATTGTTTTCTAATGTACCACATTATTTTGAACTTTTACCAAGTACTCGACAAAGATTTGATCCGTTTCTACAGGAATTCTTGAGTATAAGTTTAAAGAATTTGTAAGAAACGGACTATTTTCTAGCTGAAACATTTAACATACGCAAAAGATAATCTCTTATATTTTGAAGGTACTTGAAAAACATCCGAAAATTCAGACATTTGTTTGCACAATGAGTCACATATCGAAACGATATCAGCGCAACACGTTGCACGAACATATTAAGATGTCTTAAAAGTTACTTTAAAGTGCTGAAACTGGGATTTCATTGGGTTACGGTTACATTTCTACCTAATGAAAACAATAGTTTCTGTTTCGATCTCATACTGAACCTTTTTTATGTTTTCGGTGTTGATTTTCGGCATTGTCCGAAATAAAAGATTTTAGAAAATAAGCAAAATAATCAATCAAAAGACGTTTCATACAGAAAGCAATTGAGAGCTGGTTCTGTTTCTGAAGCAACCTTCATGCGCTCATTGCACAATGTTTCACCTGGTAATTGATAACATATCGTTAGCTTGTACACTTTAGATAAATTAGATATATTGCACCTGCTTTGGTACAGCAGTTTCAATTCCCTTTATCAGAAGGATGCAATTCAAGGTCACACAGTGACACGTTGCGATTGAAGATATCGTTCTTTGCACCTGCCACTGAGAGAATAGAAACCACTCCCATTGGCGAAACTGGTTGGTTCAATCTTATTGTGAGATTGACAAACTTCTATACTTCATCTCCTGCAAACGAAAAGCAATGAAGTATGGAACGAACTCGCTTCCGAACCTCTGGATGAATTTGTTTCATAATGCACGTCGGAGGCTGGAAGCTGTGCTTCAGAATACGGCAGATAGCGGCGTGCCCCGATGTCACCTAGTGCAGATCTGCTCAAATGCAAGATTTCGGGGTCAAACATGCTGTGGTGGCTCGCTTGCCGCTTCCCTTTCACTAGACTAGTCCCGATGACACAAGTCGGAATTCCCTTCCTCCTTTGCCGTCTACCAACAATTCAACCGGTGCGTCACCTCTCGCTCCCTTCCCTGCATAGAAGTCGGGCTGTCTCAACAAGCTGCGGTCCTCATCGGTTGCCCGCACGCAAGTGTTTGTGCGGTTTCGTCATTGGGCCACATTAGCACCCTCACCTAAGGTCGGTTCAGCTTGAGAATTATCCTGAAATAAACTAATGCACGTGTTTCATATACCCTCTCATTGGTTGCTTAGATTTATGTATGTGTACATATGTTTCGCTTCTAAAATAGTTCTAGACAAAATTGTAAATTTCCTTGTTTGTATAGAATATTCAAAATACAAGATGTGTGTATATTGTGACATACCAATATGTGGGACATTGTATTGCGTGACATTTATTGTAAACAGGGTGAATGGTAAGGATAGACATATGTAAAGATGGCGGCCTAGCAACGGTAGACGAGATGTCGTCAAGGTCAACAAACTTCATTGCTTTGAACTACGGGGCGCGGCTAGTTGATAAAGTAATTTAGGGATTGGCTAGGCATGGAATGACAATTTATTTCGACGGAAGTGGGTCGAATTTTTTCTGACAAGAAACAGTAGAAAATATAGACCGAGTTTTGAAGGGCTGAAAGAGGGGAATATGGATGCATTCCGGCTTATGCCGTGGTGCTGTGCAGATCGTGTGTAGATAATTGAAGTTGGGAGTTTAGGAATTGTGAACGTGTACTTTGGAGCGTATGTTTGTCGGACTTTGAATATTGATATAATGAGCGCAAATTGGAACTTGGAAATATTTCGAGTGCAACAGCTAGAATTTAAACTGTGAACTTAGGTGAATTTGTCGGCAACAGGACTGGGAGTATTTGAAGCAGATAATAGTTTACGGAACTTTAATATTTTAAGCATACGCGTAAAAAGAACTGGGAACTTTTAAAAGGAAAATTAATTAAGACTTATCAACTTATGAGGCGGTGAGGATCAGTGACTTGAGTACACTTGTGCCAGAACGGAAGAAAAGAAGATGTTATTTGGACCTGGAGCCATCGACACCGGGAAAAATTGAAAATGGTTATACGCGGCGATATCGGCCAAGAGCGCGCGAAGACGGGTACTGCAGTATAAGGTTTGAAACTGGTCATGACCAAAAATACGTTTCGTATTGTTACCAATGGACATTGAATAAACTTACAAGTTTCTGTGAATAGAAAAGATGATTTTCATTTAGCCAATTCCAGCAAATGAGTAGCTAGAAATGTATATTTGCTTTTCAGATTCCTCGGCCACTCTGTACAGATGGCAGATCGAATAATCGGCTAATAGTAGGCAATAGCGATTATTTCTTATAAGACCCATCGACCCAGTTAGCCGGATATTAGTTTATTGGAAATAGCAGTTGAAGATTAATTTTAATAATTGAACTAACGTAATCTTTTCCTGGCGCCCATATTCTTATATAAATTTGGAACGGGTTACGTTGAATTAATATTTAATAATATTAGAAGGGCAGAGGATATATTAAATTTAAAAATTAAATTAGACAGTTTGTTTCTATATATATATATATATATATATATATATATATATATACACAGAATCTACGTAAAATTCAGAAACAGTCACTGGAAGCTGAAGTGGAATCCAGAAAACGTAGAATCCAGAAAACTCACTGAATAGGGCCAATGTTTTGAAAATACGCCGTCGGTCGCAATTGCGAAGCCATCTAGAAATGGTGGCGAAGAAATCTTCATCCAATGCTTACAGCTTTATCGGCGGTTGACTTAAAAGCTCCAAATGCAGCACCACTCGTTGGGAACAGTGGGCAGTTAATTCTATTCGCTAAGTGCGGCACGATCGGCGTAGTTTCATTTTATATTTTTAATTTTTGTACTCAACTATCATTTTATTCTGGACGCTTTTTGTCAATTCTTGAACATGAGTGCCACTGAAGAAGGAGCCTGAAGCAAATGTCCAATGAGGCAAGAAGACGTGGATGTATTCTGTGTTGCTTTGTTTACATAAGGATCATTCTAACACTGAAGAGAAGATTAGCAAAATGCCCTTCCGACTCGAACGGAAGGATGACGCTCTCCACAAAGAGGGAATTGCGGATTTAACATTCAGATTCGGTTTCCTTTTTTTTTTTTTTTTTATTTATTTCCACCTGTTCGGCATTTCTGCCTTTCGGGGATGTTAACTTTTACAATATAATGATTTGTCATTCCTTCTCACGCTACTTGTCCTGATTGTTACAGGCTGTTTTTCAGTGTATAATTTTGAAAATAGAGTATACTGATAGGGAATTTATACTCGTAATCGTCTTTAAATAAAATATTTGTGATTTAATATGTAAAATTAATAGATGTTGGGAACTAATGCCGCTGAGTATTTATGGAGGTCTGAATTTATCCTTGGTAAATCGTGAGCATATTCTGTTTGGTTTTGGGTAGTTTTTGCCAAGTTTGAAAATGGGCGTGGCTGGAGATCCTGAAAGAATATCGAAAAACTTTTGAGAGGATTTTAGTATGTATTCTTGTATTGACTCTATTCGTAATTCTCTGTGAAATTGCTTGTTACTAATAAACCAGGGAGCCTTAGTTATTTTTCTTAAGCATTTATTTTGGATGATTTGCAGTTTTTCAATATGTGTTTTAGCTGCGTTACACCAAATTGGACAAGCATACGTGATTGTTGGTCGTAATATCGATTTATAAATTGAAGTTCCACATTCAATACTTAGAGCTGATTTAGAGTTTAGTAGAGGATACAGTTTAGCAATTTTTGCGTAAGTTTTATTTGTAATTGTTTTGATGTGATCTTTCCAGGTTAATTTCGAATCGAGCATTAGTCCTAAATATTTAACTGGAGTTTGTTTGGGGAGCCATTTTATTATTGAATTTTGAATTTTAAGGGGGGGCGGAGTCGGTGGTCTTCGAAGTGTGAAGACTTTTGCTTGGGATTTATGCGAGTTTATTTTGATTCTCCACTGTTCAGACCAGGTGATGTAAGTTGTTAAGTCATTCTGAAGGTTGTCGTAACCGCAAAGTATATCCTCGTGGGCTGTAAATAAAGCGGTATCGTCTGCGAATAGAGCGATTTCTGAATCAGCTGGCTTTGGGATATCCGATAAGAATATGCTGAAAAGTAAAGGTGATAAGCATGATCCTTGAGGGACACCGGCACTAGTTTGACATTGACAAGAATACGTAGAATTTATTCTTACGAGGAAATGGCGATCTACTAGAAAGCTGTCAATAATTTTATAGAGGTAGTTTGGTGTACCTAGGCGTTGAAGTTTAAATAGTAGTCCGGGGTGCCACATTTTGTCAAATGCCTTTTCGATGTCTAGAAATATTGCTAATGTGTGTTTGTGTTGATGAAATGCATTGGCTATGAATTCTGAAAGTCTCAGGAGTTGGTGCGTTGTCGAGTGTCTGTTTCTAAAACCGAATTGAGTATTAGGTATAGCCTTTATTTCTGATACATATTTGTTTAAACGCGTATATATGTTTCTCGAATAATTTGCCAAGAGTTGGAAGTAAACTTATCGGTCTATAATTGGATGGATTTTGTGGGTCTTTTCCTGGTTTATTGAACGGGAGGATAATAGCAGTTTTCCAATTTTTAGGAAAATGGCCTAGTCTCAATGCCGAATTGAAAATGGCAGTTAGAGCCGCGAGAGCCTTCTTGGTTAGTGCTTTGAGGGCTTTATTACTAATATTATCATATCCTGTTGACTTTCTAGATTTTAATTGATTGATTGTTTTTCTGACTTCGGAAGGTGAAATAAACTTGATTTTTTCTGGAACAGTTGCAACTTGTTTCGCTGATTCGGATAGAATGTAATTGTTGTACTGGTTGTTGTAAATTGGATTTGGAGTGAAAGTTTTCTGAAAGTGTTTGGCTAATAAATTGGCTTTGTCTTTATCTGAATATGCGATTTCTGAATCGCTTTTTAGAATTGAGATTTCTACTTTCTCTTTGGTGATTCGTTTGATTGTAGACCACATTGGTCTGCGAGATTAGGTTTCCGTACATAAAATGCAACTTAATTTTCAAAAAATATTTCTCTAAAACAGGTGTTAGGAGCTCAATATATCTGAAACCATGTTATGATTAACTGTGGTTATAGCTTCTGGCTCTGGAAGTGAAAATCATGAGTGATAATGTATGGTTGGGAGTTGTAATAATAGCACACTACCTTTTGCAATATTTCCGTTTGCTTCTTGATTTTTTATTTAGAAACTATACAGGCAGGCTATATCGCATTTAATGAAAATTACAGTGTTTTATTAATTTACTAAAGTAAATTTACAGCAGTGTAATTTAGTTTTTTCCTAAAATTATAATTAGAAATGAGGGAGTCTTATGTGTCAAATACGATACTCGTAATGTCGTGAGGACCTAATTTTTCCTTTCCCACACTTACTAATGTAAGAAGAATGGATTGTAATCGTGCGCCAGATAACGGCGAATTTGCGACACAAAATCTCTTATTGCCAAGCCCTGGTAACAAAAAAAGTGGATACATCCAGTTGCTAAATATAGAAAAATATACTCTAACACGTGGTGTGGCCATAATTCATGTTTTGTGCTTCCTTCATACCGAAAAATCGATTGACGGCAAAACGTCCGTCCGTCCGTCCGTCCGTCCGTCCGTCCGTCCGTCCGTCTGTGCACAATGATAGCGCACAAACCGTTCACCCGATTTTCCCCAAAATTTTTATTGCCCAATCGTTCTGGCTGATGTCGCGGCCTCTGGAATTTGAAATTTTGCGGGGCACTTCACATGAAGTCCCTGAGACATTTTCAAAATTTTTAAAAAAAAGCTCCAGATTTTTTGAATAAGTTTTGTTTTGAATAGTATGTAAGTCGTTGATGCAGGTCTCATTTTCGTTAAAAACCTCGATTTTTCGAAAATTGTAAATAAGAATTTTGAAATTACAAAACTGAAGTAGAGATTTTTGCTACAGACAAAGTCTGTTGACCTAAATTAGCTCTTTAAGAAAGATTATGTTCGTTTTTTGTAAAAGTTGCGTAATTTGTACTTGAAATTTATGCAAATTTTTTTCTCAAAAATCACTCCAAATTTTTCTCTATATATGAAATAAGGGACGGTACGGTACGGTGTTACTCCCATTTTCGGGTATTGTTCGGGTTTTTCGAAAATTGCAAAAAAATTCAAAACTACAAAATTGACGATATATTTTTGCCTCAGATGTGTCCTAAAACATCAGCTGATTAAAAAACGGTCATGTACATTTGTTTGAAAAAACTAGTATTTTTTGAGTAATTTCTGCTTGAAATTAATGAAATGTATTTGTATATAGGTTTCACACCAACTACGGGCCACGAGAAAAATGGAAATAATGATATAAAAAATAATTAATCTAATTTTAATTATAATTTACTATTGAAAATACCAATATTAATTCTATTTTTACTTTATCTCTCTTTCACTTTCCTACAATTTGTATTCTCAATGTATTGATAAATTTTCAAGCAATCCGCAAAGCTTCTTTGAAATTTGCGCAACAATGCCACAATCGATATTTGAGAAGCTCGTTGTTGTTGAACGTCGAGATGGCGGCGATGATAAGATACAGCAGTTTTATCTAGACGAGCTTGTGTTTACAAATTAACCTTTTAGAAATGATTCGAAACCCATTTGATAATCCATATTTTTTATCG